>JARQOD010007033.1:0-40483 GCA_033576555.1 Oophaga sylvatica | reverse complement strand
ATAGGGCCCTCTTTTTTAAAGGGGGGGATTTGGTTGGTTCCCCCTCAAAAAATTTTTTCCAGAGTTTTCATCCCCAAATTTTAAAAGCCTGGGTTTTTGGGCCTTTAACAGGGAAATTTAAATTAATCCTTTTTTTTTTGGGTTTGTTTTTCCCGGGACTTTTAAACCCCAAAAATTGTTCCACAATCCTTTTTAAAGAGGTTTGTTAAGGGGGTTCCTCTTTGCCTTTGCCCTTTTTTTGGGTTGGGGGGGAAATTTGGGAAAGGGGGGTTAAAAAAATATTGGTTTTCTCTTTTTTCAGCGAAACCCCAGTTTTTGGTTTAAAAATGGGATTTTTAAGGGGTCGGGAAGATAATTTTTGGGGGTTTTTTCTTGGGAAACCCCCGCTGGGAAACTTTTTCCGTCGTATAAAAAAACTATCCTCCCGGCCCTGGTTCCAAAAAGGGGGGTTTCGGTGACCCCCCTCAAGGGGGGGTTTTTGAAAGGTTTTTTGAGTAAATTCGGGCGGGGGCCCCCCCCGGGGGGTTTACAAGGGGGTACTATGGGGTTTGGGGGAATTTTTGGGTGTTATTTTTTGGGGTTTTTTTAAGGGAATCTTTTTTCCCACCCGGGTTCCGGTGATAATTTTTTGGGTTTTCGAACCCTTTTTTCCGTTTCCCTTGTACCCTGCGTGTCGTCCCTGCTCTCCTGCTTCAATAAGACAATTTTTTTTTTGGGTTTTTTTTGCTTATTTTGGGTTTTTGGCCTGAAAACCTGGGGGGGTTTTTGGGGCCCCCCCCGGGGGGTTTTTCCCTCTCATTTTAGCCCAAAGCCATGGTTTTTTTTTTGTTTTTTGTTTTTTTTCGGGGGCCCTGCGTTTTTGTTAAACCCCAAAAAAAATTTTTGGTGGTGAGGTCGGGGGTCTCGGGTGTTTTTTAAAGAAGTTGGTTTTTTGGGGGTTTTTGGGTTTCGAAAAGCCCCCCTTCCCGCCCCTTTTTTTTTTAAATTTTATTTTTGGGGCCCCAAGGTTTGTCAACATTTTTTTTCGTGTGTTTTCCCCCCTCTTGTCTAACCGCCTTTACATTTTTGGGGGGTTTTTCTATTATTTTTGGGGGTTCTGCTCCGGGGCAGAAAGCTTTCCTATTTCTATCTTTAGGTTTTATTTTATTTTCTCAGGCTGTGACGAGGCTGGGGGGACCATCGTAGGAACGCTCCACGGCTGCCTCTAGTTGCGGTGGTTAGTCAGGGTACTGCAATCTCATAGATTCCAACTGCTCTGGTGTATTTCCTTTTTTACCTGCACTCCTCAGCTACCGTAACATAACAGGTAACGGTATAGCATAACGCGATCGCGTTATGCTATACCCGCTAGCGCAGAGGAATCAGCAGATGATTCATCTGCGCTAGCGGTGACGGAGCCCAGACGCTGCAGCCCGCGTCCGAGGCTCCGTCACTAAATGATGGCACGTCGCGAACGCATGCCGCTTTACGGCATTCGTCGCGATGTGCCCTCAAATGGGGGTGAATGGCAGCGTTAACGGATTGCGTTACACCGCGTTATACCGCGGTGTAACGCAGTATGAACCCGGCTTAACCTTAACGCTAATTATAACCATAACTCTAATGCTAACCCTAACCCTAATGCTAACCCTAACCCTAATGCTAACCCTAACCCTAATTATAACCCTAACCCTAATTATAACCCTAACAGAAAAATGAAAATAAATATAATTTCTATTTTTTATTATATGTCCCTAACTAAGGGGGTGATAAATGGGGGGGTTATGTACTGTTTTTTTTATTTTGATCACTGTGATAGTTTATCACAGTGATCAAAATGCACTTTCTGGAGAATGAATGAAAAAAAATTTGAATCTGCCGCCAAGCAGATCGGCGGGCGCACTGCGCATGCGCCCACCATTTTTTTTGTGCAGGAAGAAGACGCCGGGTTCCTGGGGCCTCGAGGAGGACGGAGGACACCGGTAAGTATAGGGAGGGCGATCGGGGGACCTGGGGACCCTCATTTTCTCCCCTCTGATGTGCGATCACATCAGAGGGGAGAGAAATCATTTTTTTTTTTTTTTTGCGATCGCGTCTATGCTTGCATAGCAGCGATCGCAACACCGGGATCGGTGAATACCGACCGGATCATGTTCTCTGGGGTCTCGGCTACCCATGGTAGCCGAGACCCAGAGAATATTTGCCCATCCCCCCCAGCACACAGCGGCACATAGCGGCGGGCGCACTGAGCATGCGCCCGCCATTTTCTTCATCGCGCCGGCTCCGGGGGACACCGGAGGGCCCTGGGGCCACATGCAGGGGATCGGGGGCCACATGGGGGTCCTGGGGACCCTTTTTCTCTGTCCTCTGATGTCCGATGACATCAGAGGACAGAGAAATTAAATGGCACAACTTTTTTTTTTGCGGTTGCCGTTATAGGGTTAATAACGGCGATCGCAACATCGGTGTCGGTAAAAACCGACCCGATTCATGTTCTCTGGGGTCTCGGCTACCCCCGGTAGCTGAGACCCTGGAGAAAATGCGCCTCTGGGGGGCGCTATTCACTTTTTCCACAGCGCCATTAATTAACGGCGCTGTGGTTTAAGTACCCTTAATGACCGCCGTTAAAAGGCGTATCGGCGGTCGTTAAGGGGTTAAGGAATTTATAAAATGCTGGGGTAAATCCATCCGGGCCAGGGCTTTTACCAGCGGGTGTAGATTGGATCGCATGGCTAACCTCCTCCGTAATATCCCCCTCTAACGCCCCACATATCTGACTATCTAAGGATGGTAAGGCAGTATCTCCAATATACTCCCTGATACGCTCGGCCAAGGCAGACGGGGAAAGGTCCGAATACTGTCCTTTAACCCCTCTCTGACATTAGACGTACTATCCCGTCCATAAAACCCGTGACAATCTGACCATGGACGGGATAGTACGTCATAGGCGATCAGCTGCGCTCCCTCCGGGAGCGCAGCTAATCGCCGCCGGGTGTCAGCTGATTATCACAGCTGACACCCGTGACTGTGTGTCAGGAGCGGTCACGGACCACTCCCGGCACATTAACCCCTAGCACACCGCGATCAAACATGATCGCGGTGTACTTGTGGCACAGGGAAGCATCGCGCAGGGAGTGGGCTCCCTGCGCGCCCCCCTGGGACCCTCAGACCAGCGCGATGTGATCACGCTGTTCTGAGGGCTTCCTCCCTCCCAGGACCCGGATCCAAGATGGCGCCGGGGTCCTGGAGGGAGGCGGCTTCCTCAGTGCCTGCTGAGAGCAGGCACTGAGAAGCCTGCTGCACTGCCTGAGCGATCGCTGGTGTGACAGTGTGCTGTGCGCACTGTCACACCAGCGATCTGATAAAATACAGTGATGTCCCACCCTGGGACAAAGTAAAGAAGTTAAAAAAATAAAAATAAACATGTTATAAAAAAAAATCCAAATAAATAAAAAAAAAAAAAATATTCCCCAATAAATTCATTTCTTCCTGTAAATAAAAAAACCAAAACAATAAAAGTACACATATTTGGTATCGTCGCGTCCATAACGACCCCCCCTATAAAAATGTCCCACTAGTTAACCCCTTTAGTGAACCCCTTAAAAAAAAAAAAAAAACAAAGCAAAAAATCAATGCTTTATCATCATACTGCCGAACAAAAAGTGGAATAACGCGCGATCAAAAAGACCGATATAAACAAACATGGTACCGCTGAAAACGTCATCTTGTCCCGCAAAAAACGAGCCGCCATACAGCATCATCAGCGAAAAAATAAAAAAGTTATAGCTCGCAGAATAAAGCAATGCAAAAATAATTATTTTTTTATATAAAATTGTTTTTATTCTATAAAAGTGCCAAAACATAAAAAAATGATATAAATGAGGTATCGCCATAATCGTACTGACCCGAAGAATAAAACTGCTTTATCAATTTTACCACACGCGGAACAATAAAAACGCCTCCCCAAAGAAATTCATGAATTGCTGATTTTTGTTCATTCTAACCTCCCAAAAATCGAAATAAAAAGCGATCAAAAAATGTCACGTGCTCAAAAATGGTACCAATAAAAATGTCAACTCGTCCCGCAAAAAATAAGACCTCACATGACTCTGTGGGCCAAAATATGCAAAAATTATAGCTCTCAAAATGTGGCGATGCAAAAAACTATTTTTGCAATAAAAAGCGTCTTTTAGCGTGACAGCTGCCAATCATGAAAACCCGCTATAAATAGTAAATCAAACCCCCTTTATCACCCCCTTAGTTAGGGAAAAGTAATAAAATACAAAAATGTACTTATTTCCATTTTCCCATTAGGGTTAGGGTTGCGGCTAAAGTTAGGGTTAGGGTTGGCGCTAAAGTTAGGATTAGGGTTAGGGTTGGGATTAGGGGTGTGTTAGGGTTAGGTTTGTGGTTAGGGTTGGGACTAGGGTTAGGGGTGTGTTGGGGTTAGGTTTGGAGTTAGAATTGGGGGGTTTCCGCTGTTTAGGCACATCAGGGGCTCTCCAAATGTGACATGGCGTCTGATCTCAATTCCAGCCAATTCTGCGTTGAAAAAGTCAAACGGTGCTCCTTCACTTCTGAGCTCTGCCATGCGTCCAAACAGTAGTTTATCCCCACATATGGGGTATCAGCGTACTCTGGACCCCAAGAGTTATTGTGCAATTTGTCCTATTTCTTCTGTTACCCTTGGTAAAATAAAAAACTGGGGGCGAAAATATCATTTTTGTACAAAAAAAATATTTTTTTGTTTTTACGGCTGTACATTATAAACTTCTGTGAAGCACTTGGGGCTTCATAGCGCTCACCACACACCTAGATAAGTTCCTTGTGGGGTCTATTTTCCAAAATGGGGTCACTTGTTGGGGATTTCCACTGTTTAGGCGCATCAGGGCTCTCCAAATGCGACATGACGCCCCCAGACCATTCCATCAAAGTCTGCAATCCAAAACGTCACTACTTCCCTTCCGAGCCCTGACGTGCGCCCATACAGTAGTTTTCTCCCACATATTGGGTATCAGCGTACTCAGGACAAATTGGACAACAACTTTTGGGGTCCAATTTCTCCTGTTACCCTTGTGAAAATAAAATATTGGGGGCGAAAAAATCATTTTTGTAAAAAAAAAAAGATTTTTTATTTTTACGGCTGTGCATTATAAACTTCTGTGAAGCACTTCGGGGTTCAAAGTGCTCACCACACATCTAGATAAGTTCCTTGTGGGGTCTATTTGCCAAAATGGGGTCACTTGTGGGGGTTTCCACTGTTTAGGTGCATCAGGGGCTCTCCAAATGTGACATGACGCCCCCAGACCATTCCATCAAAGTCTGCAATCCAAAACGTCACTACTTCCCTTCCGAGCCCGACGTGTGCCCATACAGTAGTTTTCGCCCACATATTGGGTATCAGTGTACTCAGGACAAATTGGACAACAACTTTTGGGTTCCAATTTCTTCTGTTACCCTTGTGAAAATAAAATATTGGGGGCGAAAAAATCATTTTTGTAAAAAAAAAATAAAGATTTTTTATTTTACGGCTGTACGTTATAAACTTTAGTGAAACACCTGGGGGTTCAAAGTTCTCACCACACATCTAGATAAGTTCCTTGAGGGGTCTAGTTTCCAAAATGGTGTCATTTATGGGGGTTTCCACTGTTTAGGCAGATCAGGAGCTCTCCAAACACGACATGGCGTCCAGCCAATTCTGCGTTGAAAAAGTCAGACGGCGCTCCTCCCCTTCCAAACTCTGCCATGCACCCAAACAGTGGTTTACCCCCACATATGGGTATCAGCACACTCAGGACAAATTGCACAATAACTTTTGGAGTCTTGTTACCCTTGGAAAAATAAAAATTGGGGTGAAAAGATCATTTTTGTGGAAAAAATATGATTTTTAAATTTTACGGCTCTACGTTATAAACTTGTGTGAAGCACTTGGGGGTTCAAATTGCTCATCAAAAATCTAGATAAGTTCCTTAGGGGGTCTAGTTTCCCAAATGGGTCATTTGTGGGGGTTTCCACTGTTTAGGCTCTCCAAATGCAACATGGCATCCAAACTCAATTCCAGCCAATTTTGGTTGGAAAAAGTTAAATGGTGCTCCTTCCATTCCGAGCTCTGCCGTGCGCCCAAACAGTGGTTCCCCCCACATATGGGGTATCAGCGTACTCAGGACAAATTGTACAACAACTTATGTGGTCCAATTTCTCCTGTTACCCTTGGGAAAATAAAAAATTAGTGACTAAAAGATAATTTTTGTGGGAAAAAAATAGGATTTTTTATTTTCATGCCCGGGCATTCTAAACTTGTGTGAAGCACTTGGGGGTTCAAAGTGCTCACCAAAGATCTAGATAAGTTCCTTAGGGGGTCTAGTTTCCAAAATGGGGTCACTTGTGGGGGGTTTCCACTGTTTAGGCTCATCTGGGGCACTGCAAACGGAACATGACCCCCATCAACGTCTGCATTCCAAAACGTTACTACTTCCTTTCCAAGCCCTGCCGTGCGCCCAAACAGTTTCCCCCCCCACATATGGGGTATCAGCGTACTCAGGACAAATTGGACAACAACTTTTGGGGTCAATTTCCTTGGGAAAATTCAAAAATTTGGGACTAAAAAATCATTTTTGTGGAAAATTGTTTTGTTTTTTTTTTCACACCCAGGCATTATAAACTTTTGTGAAACACTTGGGGTTCAAAGTGCTCACAACAGATCTAGATAAGTACCTTAGGGGGTCTAGTTTCCAAAATGGTGTCACTTGTGGGGGGTTTCCACTGTTTAGGCGCATCAGAGGTTCTCCAAACGCGACATGGCGTCCAATCTCAACTCCAGCCAGTTTTAGTTTGAAAAAGTCAAACGGCGCTCCTTCCCTTACAAGCTCTGCCGTGTGCCCAAACAGTGGTTTTCCCCCACATATTGGGTATTGGCGTACTCAGGAGAAATTGCACAACAACTTTATCTGCCCATTTCTCCTTTTACCCTTGTGAAAAAAAAAAAAAAGTTTGTAAAAGATCATTTTTGTGGCTAAAAAGTAAAATATTCATTTTTTCCTTCCACGTTGCTGTAGTTCCTGTGAAGCACCTGAAGGGTTAATAAACTTCTTGAATGTGGTTTTGAGTACCTTGAGGGGTGCAGTTTTTAGAATGGTGTCACTTTTGGGTTATTTTCTGCCATATAGACCCCTCAAAGTGACTTCAAATGTGAGGTGGTCCCTAAAAAAAATGGCTTTGTAAATTTTGTTGTAAAAATGAGAAATCGCTGGTCAACTTTTAACCCTTATAACTTCCTAACAAAAAAAAATTTTGGTTCCAAAATTGTGCTGATGTAAAGTAGACATGTGGGAAATGTTATTTCTTAACTATTTTGTGTGATATATTTCTCTGTTTTAAGGGAATAAAAATTCAAAGTTTGAAAATTGCAAAATTTTAAAAATTTTCGCCATATTTGCGTTTTTTTCAAAAATAAACGCAAGTTATATCGAAGAAATTTTACCACTAACATGAAGTACAATATGTCACGAGAAAACAATCTCAGAATCGCGAAGATCCGTTGAAGCGTTCCAGAGTTATAACCTCATAAAGAGACAGTGGTCAGAATTGTAAAAATTGGCCCGGTCATTAACGTGCAAACCACCCTTGGGGGTGAAGGGGTTAATATTATACAATTTCTCATAGCATGAGCGGAATATATCCACTATTCCTTTAGGGCTGTGCACATCCTTCCCATTTGGTTTTTTGATAAATGGGACATATGTTGCCGCAGAACGAGGATGAAGCAATCTTGCAAGCGTTCCGCCGCATTTATCGGACGATTCATAGAAAAAACTTTTAATATGTTCCCTATGTCTCAAGTATTTCTGATCCAGCAGAGCCTAAGATCGCTCCTCTTTTTGGTCAGGTCTGCGAGTGTAGGCAATAGTGATCTTTATGCGACACTTCCAGGTTGTATTTCCCTCAGGAGGTATCCATCGCATGTTTCTTCCCTCTTGAGTCTCGAACCATGCTTAATCAACACCCCTCTCATGACACACTTCAGGGTTCCCATTGCATAGGCACTGAAGTTTGGTCTTTTTCATGAACCTGGAAAAATGATTCAATAGTGTCTTTCAGCTCTGTCATACAGATGCTGTCTTTCAACAGATGATCATTCATCTTCCATGTCCATGAACGTTGAATAAGGGAAGGAATAGATATGGATAAAAAGACTGGAGCATGATCTGACCACAGGATGTCGCCTATAGTAGCAGATGGGCTCAATGAAAGGGCATGGTGACTCAATAAGAGGAAATCAATACGACTGTATGAGCTATGTGCAGAAGAGAAATACGTATAATCCTTACCCTGAGGGTTCAATATGCGCCAGACATCTGTCAGCCTGAGGGCATGGATGACCCGCTTTAACGATTGAAGTTGCCTAAGGGGACGGCGCCCCTGCCAGAAGAGGAATCTATTGTGGGATTCCAGGTGACATTGAAGTCTCCTCCTACAATCATAGTTCCTTCTGCAAAACCAGAGAGAGATGTTAGAAAAGATCTACATACGGGAATCTGATCTTTGTTAGGAAGATACCAATTTGCTATTGTACACATTGTTTCTGCTATTTTGAGTTTGAGAAAGACATATCTGCCTTGATTGTCAACAAGGGAATCCACAAGAGTACATGCCAATGACTTGTGTATCGCTATAGACACCCCCTTAGAACGTGAGTCCGGATTAGTGCTGTGGAACCAATGAGTATAATATCTATCTCTCAACGTTGGCAAGTGACCATTTTTAAAATGTGTTTCTTGTAACATGAGAATCTGGACTCTGTGCATCGAGTACAGTATCTGTGAGCGCTTCTGAGGTACATTAAAGCCCCTGACATTCAGAGAGCTTATTTTAATGGATGACATGTTTGCTTGTATGATGGGAAGGAAGGATTAGGATCACAAATAAGGGAAACACACAAGGAGTGACTGGGTAAAAAGGCGATAAGAGGGGGATGAGAAGAGAGAAAAAAAACAAAAAAACAATAAAGAAGGAAAAAGAAAGAAAAAAAAATTTTTACTTATTATAACCCTATTTATAGGGTACAATATCAGGTGAGGGGAAGTAAACAATTTTACACCTGCCAGCAGTGTGTAAACCCCTTGGGAGGGGACTTTCTACCGAGGAGTCCCCCCCAGACCAGAGATCAGGCCACGCCATATCCCTTGCATTTTAAACAGCTGACCACCCACCTATTACCTACATTAATTTTCCCATGAGCTTACTGAGCGAAGCCCAACCAACAACCTGTAAAGAATGTAATAACATATGAAGATAACGTTTCATTCCCGTTATACAATAAAATATCGTATTCATTTACTCGCAACCAGAGATAATCGTCTGAAATATTTAAACTTTCTGAAATCTCTTATGAGAAGAACCAGCTATAATAGCCAATATGATGTATTAACCCTATTTTCTCATGCTATGGAGTGTTTCAGTCCGGCGGGTAAGGACCGCTAGCGCCAGAGTGGTCATTGCTTTTCCCTTTTCTGTTCCTGCCTCCTGGTCCTCTCTGGATTCGCCCGAAAGAGTCCGCCCCGGGGCTGTCAGATACAACCGGCCAGTCCTCTGGCTTTATGGACACATGTGGGATTCCCAACCCCTCAATGATAGCCTAGACATCCCACAAGCAGCAAACCGTATGCACAGCTCCCGACCGACGAGCTTGCAGGCGAAAAGGGAAGCCCCAAGAATACAAGATGCCCTGTTGCCTCAAGGTTTCCACCAATGGCTTCAGCGCCTTCCCCTTCTGCAATGTGCGGCGCGACAAGTCAGATAGTAATTGGACAGGGTAATCCTGGTATAGAATAGAGTCCATTTTCCTGGCTTTTAACATGATGCTGACTTTTATTTTATATTTGTGGACCAGGCAAATCACGTCGCGAGGCTTTGAAGCATCAGGGGGTCTAGGGCCTAGGGATCTGTGAGCCCTATCCAGTTCGATCTCACTGTCCAGGGGCATCCCCAATATAGAATTGAATAAATGACAGACAACTTCGTCTAGGTTATTGTGCTCTATAGACTCTGGGAGTCCTCTTATCCTAATATTATTACGCCGTCCTCTATTTTCAATATCATCTATCAAGTCAGTCAAATATTCCAAGTGATGAGTATGAGAGGACAGGGTCTACTCATGGGTATTAACTTGTTGAGTAATTGACATTGTACAGTATGTGTCTCATTAGCAGAGACCTTTTCAGTTAAGGCCTCTTTCACACATCCGGTGTGCGCCTGACGGCGCCCCCGGCATTTAGCCGCAGCGCCGCATCAGAAAACCTGATGCGCCGCTTGCGCCGCCTGCGTTTTTTTGCCGGATGGTTTTTGATGCCCGGAGACAACAGAAACAGCAAAAACAAAAAACGTTACATGCTGCGTTTTGTCCGGCCGCCGGAATGTACAATTCCGCTGCATCCGGACAAAACCGCATACAACGCACTGACATGCGGCGCCATCCGGCGCTAATGCAAGTCAATGCCAAAAAAACCGCAAGCGGCGCATCAGGTTTTGTGATGTGGCACTGCGGCAAAATGCCGGGGGCGCCGTCAGGCGCACACCGGATGTGTGAAAGAGGCCTAACTCTTGCATTTCGGCTCTGAGAGAAGCTGCCTCAGCCCTATAAGATGATTCCAGCCTGGACATATAATTTTCCATGTCCTCCCTTGTTGGGATAGCTTGTATGCGGGCTCTGAGGTCTTTCCATACTGCCTCACTTTGTGATATATCCTGTAACTGGCTCCCTTCTGAACAGTTGGGGGAAGGGGGACACTGCGCCGCGGCGGTGGGATCTCTCTCTGATGTGCTTTGAAGGACTCCCGGGGTGAGTACCCCTCTATATCTGCATCCTCAGTAGCTCTAATTTTCCCCTCATCCGCCTGCTGAGGCCCTGCCATGTCCACGCACCTGGTTCCTCTAGGCACGGGTCCGGGATCTGCCATCTTATATCCTCCAGATTCCTCTCTCTGCAGTCCGGTCTCCAGTTCCCCCTGGGGCCAGCATGTCGGTTCTCCAGCTTTCGGTGGGGTCTGCTTCACCATCTGCAGCCCCGCAGGGTGATCATCTCGGATACCTCCGGCTTCTCTGGAAGGAGCTGAGGAGAGCCGTGCAGGAGCTGCTGCCGCCATCTTAGATCCTGTCCTCACAGCAGGAGTGAGAGCTTTGCTTCTCAGGAAGCGAGTAATGGTTGTTGGTGGGGCTTTTCGGGTGTCCACGCCGGTCTGTGCCGTGTCCTTCTTTCTTTTAGCAGGCATCAGTGGGAATTGGTCCAATTTGTAAGGCTCTGCATGCCCCAAAGTTGGTCTAGGGACGGGAGCAAGTGAAGGTGCTTCCTCACTCCTCCATAGCCAGGCCACGCCCCGAGCCTGAATTTTATGGTGAGGACGCAGGAGACCTTTTCTTATGACTCTTACATGAAGGCCATATTTGTGCAGGTATCTCTGAACAGTAGAACAATGTACCACAACTCCAGGGTGTGCTAAATCTTTCTGAAGTTTTTTTAAAGTCAAGCGGGGTTCTGATTTGCCTCTCTAGCAATCCAACGAGCAGCTCACTGAAATTTTGGTTGGTCTTCAGACCTTATCTTGACCTCCACTGTTCATGTTCACTGCCATTTAGTCATTACATTTCGAACTGAGGAAATGACAACTTGAAAATGCTTTGCTATCTGCTTGTAGCCTTCTCCTGTTTTGTGGGCTTCCGCCATTTTCATTTTCAGAGTGCTAGGCAGTTGCTTAGGAGAACCCACGGCTGCTGTTTTTTTTGGCACAAGGTTAGAGGAGGCTGAGTTTTTATGAAGCTGGGAAATTTGCATCATCTGGCTTTTCCTAACGATGATAGTGAACAAGCCATAATCTTAACAGGCTAATTAAGATTTCAACCTTAGTCAAAGTTATGTCAGCACATACAAGGGTGCCAAATTTTTTACAGCTGACCATTTTCCTTTATGTAATTTTTAAAATGTAAAAAATGACTTTATTTGCCTGAAATGCAAAATAAATGTGTCATGTTTAACTTTAGGCCTTTTAGGGATCACTTCATCTTTCATTTGCTTTAACTGTTCACAATAACAGTAATTTTTATCAGTGGTGCCCAAACTTTTAAATTACATGCCACTGTATCTTGTAGGCTACGTTGAGACCAGTGCACATTCATCACATAGAATACACTTGGACTGCTAAAAGTGAGGTAGTGAGGTTTTGCTTTTCTTGCCACGTTCACATCTTCAGTATTTGGTCAGTATTTTACATTAGTATTAGTATTTGTAAGCCAAAACCAGGAGTGGGTGAAAAATACAGAAGTGGTGACGTGTTTCTATTATACTTTTTCTTCTGATTGTTCCACTTCTGGTTTTGGCTTACAAATACCGATTGAAAATACTAACCAAAAACTGAACATGTGAACGTGGCCTCAGGAAAATATATGTTTTGTGCAGAATTATTAGTATGCAGAATTATTATGCTCTTAAATGAAAAAAACATACCGTATTTTCCGGCGTATAAGACAACTTTTTAACACCAGAAAATCCTCTGGAAAGTCAGGGGTCGTCTTATACGCCGGGTATCGTCTTATAGGGCGGTACGGAGGAGTGGTCCCAATGACGAGGTGAGGGGCGTCCCACAGGGAAGGTGTATATGAAGTACCATTACCTCCTTGCAGTGTTCTGTGTAGCTGTCTATGCTTGGAGGAGCGACGGTGGCTCTTGATGAACATTGGTGGCTCAGCCGGCGGCTCCTTTTGCATCGTGGGGGCTCAGCTGACGGTTCCTTATGCAGCGTTGGGGGTCTCCGCCAGCATTTCCGCAGAGCCCGGAGGCCACCGCAGCTCCATTGCACGATGCGGTGGCCTCCGGCAAAATGGCCGCTGGTGCTCAGATTCAGATCTCGTTCTGAGATCTCGGGAGACGAGATCTCGAGACGAGATCTCGTTGCCGAGATCTGTATCTGAGCATGCGCCGCCCACCAGCGGCCATTTTGCCGGAGGCCAACGCATCGTAGCAATGGAGCTGCGGTGGCCTCCGGGCTCTGAGGAAATGCCGGCGGAGACCCCCAACGCTGCATAAGGAGCCGCCGGCCGAGCCCCCACGATGCAAAAGGAGCCGCCGGCTGAGCCACCAATGCTCATCAAGAGCCGCCGCCGCCCCTCCAAGCACAGACAGCCGCACAGAACACTGCAAGGAGGTAATGGTACTTCATATACACCTTCCCTGTGGGACGCCCCCCTCACCTTGTCATTGGGACCACTCCTCGTCACCGCCCTATAAGACGACACTAGGCGTATAGGAAGACCCCCCCCACTTTTAAGAAGATTTTATATTTTGACTGGAAAAGTTGGGGGGTCATCTTATACGTGTTATGATCTGCTACAAGCACTAAGGAAAGGTGGGAATTCTGTCCCTACAATAGGACTGAGCTGGATCCCTACGATGTAACGGGGAACCTGATCCTGCGACCAGACCCGCTAAAGTCCTCAGCTAGTCTGAACGAAGACCTATAGTTGCGAGGGAGGAATCCCTACAAGATCTAGGGACTGGGTGAAAAGGTGGACACCTCCTAACAGAAATTGTAGCAGGGAAAATAAAACAGAAAACAAATACTAAGAGATCCTAAGATCAAGCAAAACTGACAGAGTAAGGCACCTAAGCACCCGGCTAGCTTAAGAGTAGATAATACAATGAAGTCCAGCAAAGCCAGAAGGGCGGAGCCAGACTAAATAGGGAAAAAGGTCATGTGACAGCAAACTGAAACAAAATCTGACAAGAGGGTTATAACAGTACCCTCCCTTCAAAGAGGATCCTCCGGATCCCCTAGGACTTAGGCTTATCCGGAAACCTCTTGTGAAACGCTCTAACAAGTCTAGACGCAGAAACATCATCCGCCCTCACCCATGAGTTATCCTCGGGTCCATAACCCTTCCAAGCGATGAGGTACTGCAAACCCCCTCTATACCGTCTAGAATTTAGGATGCGGGAAATCTCATATTGCCCGTCCTCCACCACCAGGGGAACAGTGGCCGAGACGTCTCCATCTGAGACCTCAGCTTTTTTCAAGAGAGAAACATGAAACACCGGATTAATCTTCCAGGAGGTAGGAAGCTCCAACTTAACAGCAGATTGGTTAATAACCTGAAGCACCTTAAAGGGCCCTACAAACTTGGGACCCAATTTCTTAGACGGAATCCTCAAGCGCAGATTCTTAGAGGACAACCAAACCATGTCACCAATAGCAAACAAAACCTCTTGTCGTTTTCTATCAAAATACACTTTGGATCTTTTGTTAGCCTCCTGAAGATTACCACGCACATCAGTCCAAACTCTCTCCAAAACACCAGAAAAATTCTCCTCTTCAGGTACAGCCGATCCCAACTTGGAAAATGACCCAAATGACGGATGTCTCCCAGAACAACAAAAAAAAGGCGAACAACCAGCAGAAGCGGATGTATGGTTGTTAAGAGCAAACTCAGCAAGTGGCAGAAACTCAGACCACCCCTCTTGATTATCAGTCACAAAACAACGCAAAAACTGCTCAACATCCTGGTTTTTCCTTTCTGTCTGGCCATTAGACTCAGGATGATATCCGGATGAAAACGACAAATGAACTCCCAACCTGTCACAAAAGGCGCGCCAAAAACGAGCCACAAACTGAGGTCCCCTATCACAAACAATGTCAGTAGGAACACCATGTAGTCTGACTATTTCCTTGACAAAGGCCTTAGCGAGAGTCTTAGCGCAGGGTAGTTTGATGAAAGGAACCAAGTGACACATCTTGCTAAAACGGTCTACGACCACCCAGATGACAGTGAAACCCTCAGAGGGGGGAAGGTCAGTAATAAAGTCCATAGCCAAATGTGTCCAAGGTGCACTAGGAACCTCCAGAGGGCAAAGCAACCCCGCAGCAGGAGTATGAGAAGACTTAGATCTAGCACACACAGTGCATTGACGTACCCACTTAATGACTTCCTTCTGCCATCCTGGCCACCAAAAACTGCGACCCAAAAGTCTCTTGGTCTCAGAGATTCCAGGATGACCTGCCAAGCGAGAGTCATGACATTCAACAAACAAATCTCTCCTCAGGGTACCAGGCACAAACAACCGCCCATGAGGCGTGTTAGATGGGGCATTCACCTGTGCTTTAAGAATCTCATCTTCCAACACGGAGTCCAAAACAGCAATAACAACCCCCTCTTGCAAGATGTTTTCCTCCCCCTCCTTCATGCGCAACAAATTGTATGCCCCTCGAAGATCAATTTTAGAGAACCACTTGGCCCCCACTAACTGGTTAAACAAATCAGGAATCAATGCCAGTGGGTAAGGATTGCGTACAGTAATCTTATTAATCTCACGAAAGTCTAGACAAGGCCGTAAACCCGCTTTTACAAAAAAATCCAACCGCCACAGGAGATTTGGAAGGCCTAATGTGACCGGCGGCCAAGCTTGTCTGTATGTATTCCTCCAAAGCCTTTCTCTCAGGAATAGTCAAATTAAATAAACGACTTTTAGGAAGAGTCGCTCCAGGGACAAATTCAATTGCACAATCATAATCTCTATAAGGAGGCAATACCTGCGATTCCTTATCAGAAAAAACTTTCCAAAAATCCTGAATAGGTACAGGTAACTCCCCCTTAACTACAGCAGCAATACGCCCGTTACAACACTTGTCATAACAATTGGGACTCCAGGACTTAATTTCATTGGTAGACCAATCCAGTACTGGATTGTGCAATTTTAACCAGGGTAACCCCAAAATCACCGGTGAGGGCAAATTATTCAAAACTACCAAATCCAAATTCTCTTGATGAACACCATTAATAGTAAGAGGAAATTCACAGATATGGTGAGTAACATTTTTCAAGTGAGAACCATCCACAGACACCACATTAATAGGGGAAGACAGAAGTTTGGGTTTTAATTTTAGTTTTTCCAAAAATTTCCCATCAATCACATTGAGAGTTGAACCACAATCCACAAATACCCAAAACTCCATTAATTCCTCCTCACCAGCAGTGGTAGCAGAAAGAAAGACACCTTTATTGTTTAAACAAGCTATATGGGCGAAACTGACCTCATTTTTTCTTTTCTCTTTATTCATTCGAAGCGCACAGTTCTTAATGAAATGCTCAGATTTACCACAATAGAAACACAAGCCCTTAGCAAATCTGCGTTCTTTTTCCCGAGAGTGAGGTGTCATTGCTCCAATTTCCATCGGCTCTGCAATGTCAGTACATTCCTTCTCCAAACTTGGAGCTGACAAGGCAGATTTACTCTCATTAACCCTTGCACGCAGTCTCCTATCCACCCGTATGGCTAATTGCATACCTCTTGCAAGTTACCAGGTATAGGATAAGCAATCAGCAAATCTTTAACCCTTTCACTTAACCCTGCAAGAAATAAACTTTTCAAAGCTGAATCTTCCAGCCCACCTGTGTGGACCACCTTCGGAAGTGAGTACAATATTTTTCCACATTACCTGATCCCTGTCTCAAACGTCTCAATTCTGTCTCAGCTGATGAAACACGATCCGGATCGTCATATAACAACCCCAAAGCAGAAAAAAAACTATCCACAGATCTAAAGCATGAATCACTAGGCTGCAGAGAAAAGGCCCAGTCCTGAGGTTCTTTGCGCAAAAGTGACATTATGAACCCTATGCGCTGTGATTCATCACCAGAGGATCTGGGTCTCAAACGGAAATAACAAGCAAGCATTTTTAAAAGAAAAAAAATCTTGTTGTTCACCAAAAAATAAATCAGGCAAACGTACCTTTGGCTCCACGAAACGTACTCCAGAACAACTACTCACGTGTTGCTGGATTTCAGCCACCTCCAGAGAGAGACCCTGCAGGCGTTCAGCCAAATCCCGAACCGACACCATGACGGAAAACAGAAAATCTTTCCTTAGAGATTTGTTTTTTTTTTTTTTCTTTGGGCTGGACTTACTGTTATGATCTGCTACAAGCACTAAGGAAAGGTGGGAATTCTGTCCCTACAATAGGACTGAGCTGGATCCCTACGATGTAACGGGGAACCTGATCCTGCGACCAGACCCGCTAAAGTCATCAGCTAGTCTGAACGAAGACCTATAGTTGCGAGGGAGGAATCCCTACAAGATCTAGGGACTGGGTGAAAAGGTGGACACCTCCTAACAGAAATTGTAGCAGGGAAAATAAAACAGAAAACAAATACTAAGAGATCCTAAGATCAAGCAAAACTGACAGAGTAAGGCACCTAAGCACCCGCTAGCTTAAGAGTAGATAATACAATGAAGTCCAGCAAAGCTAGAAGGGCGGAGCCAGACTAAATAGGGAAAAAGGTCATGTGACAGCAAACTGAAACAAAATCTGACAAGAGGGTTATAACAATACGCCCAGTCATCTTATACGCCGGAAAATACGGTACATTTTTCCCATCTCAATTGTTTATTTTCATCGTTAAAGGGAACCTGTCAGGAGGTTTTTCCCATATAACCTACTGCCACCACCTTTCAGCCCGTGTTACAGCATTATGGAATGCTGCATATGTTCTCCAAGCTGCCTGCAAAACAAAAAATAAGACCTGAGGTCTGGTCCAATGGGCATCACTGGCCTTGCTTCGATGCTTTCTGTTCTTGCGATGCCGTCCTCTGCTTCATGTGGATGACATGTCCTATGTAGAGATGAGCGAACCCGAACTTAGAAGTTTGGAGTTCATACCGGCCAGTTAGTTCAATACTAATTGCCAAACACAGACTTCTTCTGGAAGTCGGGTGCAAAGTTTTTTGGTCTGGGGGGAGTCTGCTGCAGAAAGACAGAATTTTTTTCCAGCTCCAAAGTTCGGATCTCCATACATTTCAATGGAGTTCTGGTTCACCTTCAGGTAAAGTTCTGGTAACCAAACTTTGGACTAAAGTTCAGGTATGCGCATCCCTATCCTAAGTTATCTACACGGTGTGTGCCATCGCGCTCCTGCGCAAGCGTACTGCTCTCTACCCTGCTGAAGACAGAGCAAAGTACTGTTTTGTGCATGCGCAGGGAAAGGCAAAATAAGTGTTGGCGCATGCGCACTACAGTACCTGGCGACAGGTTCCCTTTAAAGTGAAAATGATAATCCAATAACCATAACCACAAAATTATATCAGTGACCAATATACAGTAGCTATGCTTCTTTTCAATAACAGTCATAAGCCTTCCATCCATAAGATCTGTCAGGTTCTTAACCTGTTACCAATCAACTTTTTTGGCAGCATCAACCACAGCATCCCAGACACTGTTCAGAGAGGTGTACTGGTTTCCTTTACTATAAATCTTCCATTTAAAGCAAACCTGTCAGCAGGATTTTGCAAAGTAAACTACAGGCATTGACAGGTTGGCACTTTTACACTGATTAAAATGATATCTGCATTGAAGAAATCAGTCTTGTAGTTCTTGTGTAATCAGTGTTGGAAGTTTTCAGTTAATGAGATGCTCGTGCTCCGGGGTGGGACTGTAGGCAAAGTCTTATCTTGGTGCTCTTGTGCATAGCATTAACTGAAAACTTCTAACATTGATTACACAAGAACCACAAGATGAATTTCTTCACTCCAGATATCATTTTAATCAGTGTAAAAGTGTCAACATGACAAAGCCAGTAGTTTACTTAGCAAAATCCTGCTGAAAGGTTTGCTTTAAGAAAGGCCCAAAAGATCTCATTAGAATTTAGTCTAGGTAAGGGCCCTCACAGTGTACAGGGATGGGTGAGGATACACTAGGAGAGTGTAGAGCTGGGTGTGCGGTGGTTCAGTAGACTGAGGATCATTGCAGGCTGTAGGCTTGTCGGAACAGGTGGGTCTTCAGGTTCTTCAGGTTCTTCTTTCCGTTGTTGGTGAGAGTCTGATGTGTTGCGGGAGAGAGTTCCAGAGTATGGGGGAAGCACGGGAGAAGTCTTGTATGCGGTTGTGGGAAGAAGAGATGAGGGGGGAGTAGAGGAGATCTTGAGAGGATCGAAGGTTGCGTGCGGGTAGGTACCGGGAGACCATGTCACAGATGTATGGAGGAGACGGGTTGTGGATGGCTTTGTATGTCATGGTTAGGGTTTTGAACTGGAGCCTCTGGGCAATAGGAAGCCAGTGAAGGGCCTGGCATAGGGGGGAGGCTGGGGAATAGCATGAAGACAGGTGGATTAGTCAGGCAGCAGAGTGTAGGATGGACTGGAGTGGTGCCAGAGTGCTAGAGGGGAGGCCAAAGAGTAGGAGGTTGCAGTAGTCGAGGCGGGAGATGAAAAGTGCGTGCACTAGTTTTTTTGTGGTTTCATGGTTGAGGAATGCACAGATGCAGGAAATATTTTTGAGTTTGAGGCGACAGGAGGAGGCAAGGGCTTGGATATGTGGTTTGAAAGAGAGGACGGAGTCGAGGATCACCCAAGACACCGAGCGTGCAGGACTGGGGAAAGCGAGCAGCCATTGACATTGATGGATAGGTCTGGTGGAGGGGTAGAGTGAGATGGGGAAAGATGATGAATTCTGTTTTGTCCATGTTCAGTTTGAGAAAGCGAGCGCTATCTGCGCTATCCTAGATCTGGTCAAAATACTCTCTTGCCTAATAATTCTGCACACAGCGTACATCCCATGGGAGATACTGCCACTGCAGCATATATCCTATAAGTTTGATTGCAGAGTCCTGACACCTGTCCTGGCCCTAGACATAATCCAGCTTTTTGGCTGCCGCGGTGTTCATTAGTGAACCATTCGTGTGTGTGCTCTGCAGAAATATGAAATGGCCGGTGGCCAAAGCCGTGTAGTCCAACAAGGATCTGCCTGGAAAGTGTCCGCAGGTCAAAGGTTCCTCAGCCCATCAGACTCCTAGCAGGCCATAACCAGGGGCGTACATAGAAATCATGGGGCCACATAGCAGAAGTTCTAATCGGACCATCCCACAAAGTTTTTTAAAGAAATTAATATTCGGTGGGTCAAAGGACAGCATATCTTACAACTTTGCAGACAAAGTAATTGCAAGTAAACTTTTACCTTTTTTTACAAATTAATTTTTCATGTATTAAAGCCTTTAGATTACCCTTTCATTGTCCCCATAAAGTATGATGCTAACAAAACTGTCCCACAATCAATGTATGATACCCCCGAGTAAATTTCTCCTCAGTACCCACCGCACGCACAGTATGAATTCCCAACTGTATACTCCCCTCCCTGGCAAAGTGTTCCCCAACACAGTATGATGCCCCAACTGTAACCCCCCCAACACAGCTTTCCACACACTATGATGGCCCACATGCAACCCTCTCCAGGGTAAAATGGCCCCAACACAACCTTCCACACAGTATGATGGCCCTACACTACCATCCACACAGTATGATGGCCCCAACACAAAACCACGCACAGTACGGTGGCCTGTACACCGTCTAGCCCTCCAAACAGTATAATGGCACCCACACAGCCCTCCAAACAACATAATTGCCCCTACACAGCTTTCCACACAGTATAATTGCTCACATACAGTATAATGGCCCCTCCACATAACCTCAAAACAGTATATTAGCCAGCCACATTGTGCATGTGCCTGTCTTATAGCACCATTAATCTGATCCTTAATCATGCAAATCACAACAAGATATCTCTTATAGCTTCTGTTACAATACATTAAACTGATAGACTCATCTGTTTCCCATAAAATGTAATAGTGGCAATTTCAGCTGATTGTATATTCATAAAACATTCTGTCGGTGGTATTTACATTTCAGAGTAATAGTAAAGACCAATGTGAATATATTATTTATATTTCTTGCATTTACCACTACTGACAATATTGTTTCTGGGATGTAATCATTTATTTAATGTGTTGCTGCAAGAACAAGTTTATTCTTCTTTGTTTGCAACCAGAGTTTCATATTTTATTCAGGCCGATCGTCCGGTAAGTGTACAATAATAAAAACTGAAAGTCAGGGGTATCTTGGCCCATGAGGACTATGGACATTTTGGTAGTTTTTAGCGCATCTTAGTTTAACTGTAAGGCTATGTGCACACGTTGCGCAGCGTTTTTGGACCCGCGGAATTGCATCAAATCCGCAGTGTAGTGCACAACCATTGTTAGTCAATGGGAAATTCGGATTTGTTGTGCACATGCTGCGGAAAAATACTTGCAGATTTGCAGCGTTTTATTTTCCGCAGCATGTCAATTATTTTTGCAGATCTGCAGCGTTTCTGCACTCATTGACTTCCATTGAGTCAGTAAAATCCGCAGCAGAAAAGCAGGTTTAAAAAGATCTGAGGTTTTGCTGCAGAGTTGCGTGCGAGAAACACTGCAGATACGGAGGAGGAAGAGTGCGTGGTGAATATGTGCGAGTCTGTCTGCGGGTGTCTGTGTGCGGGTGTGTGCGGCTGTGTGTTTGTGTGTGTGCGCAGGTCTGTGTGTAGGCAGGCATCGTCAGATAGGACTACTAGTCCCATCCAGCTATGTCTGCTACAGTGACAGCATTAGCTGATGATGGGCAGTAGTAGTCCCATCATCCGGCTACTGTGTTGAACAGTAAAAAAAAAAAAAACACATACAGACATACAGTACATACTCACCATACAGCTAATCCCCGACGCCCTTGATCACCTGTAAAAAATATATATATAATAAACAAACAGTATACTCCCTGTTCCGACATAATCCATTTAATAACGAGTGTCCCACGACGATCTCCCGTGGAGAGCTGTCACATCAGGAGATGTTATCGCTCTCCAGGGGCCTCCGGTGATACAATTATGGAAGGTATTTTTCCGCAGTGTATCACTCTGCCGTCAGAGGTCACAGGATTTCATCCTGTCACTTGCGGCACCGCTGCGTGGGAAAATTCTCATGCAGCATTGCCGTCAACTGAGAGCATGAACTCCAGTGAACCCTCAGTGATAACACTGCAGGAGCCATTATCTCCTGTCAGTGTGTCACTGGAGGCTCTGTAGAGCGGTCACTTTCCCGATGTGACAGCTCGATAGGGGAGATCGTTGTGGGACACTCGTTATTACACGGATTACATCGGAACAGTTTGTGTTTGTGTCTTATTTTTTTGCAGGAGATTGATGGCTTCTTTGAATTAGGAGTACAATAAATATGGGAAACTGTGTTGTGTTTTATTTCATTAAAAGACTTTATTCTGGCTGAGTCTTTAATTAACCCATTAACAACTATAGGATTAGTAATGGAGAGGTGTCTTATTGACACCTCTCCATTACATAGCTGGATGTGATGTCACCTTACAATACAAAGGCGACATCAACCCACAACTATTACCCATATGCCCACTACAAGGCAGTGGGAAGAGAGAGGCTAAGTGCGGCTGCAAGTTGGGGTTTGTAGCCAGGGGGGGCCAATATCCATGGCCTCTTTCTAGGCTATAAATATCAGCCCGCAGCTGTCTGCATAGCCTTTTCTGACTATTAATTATAGGGGGACCTCACATCAATTTTTGGGGGCTCCCCTATTTTAATAGCCAGTAAAGACTATGCAGACAGCTGCAGGCTGATATTAATAGCCTGGGAAGCTCCATGGGTATTACCCCCTTCCCAGGCTATTAACATCTGCCCAGTCACTAGCTTTCCCTCTCTGAACTGGAAAATTGCGCGGGAGCCCATGCAATTTTTTTCTTTTTTTTTTTAAATTAAACATTACGTTTAATGCCGGGATCACACTTGCGAGAAACTCGCACAAGTCTCGCACCTCAATACCTGGCATTGCCGCCGGCACTCGGGACCGGAGTGTGCAGCTGCATGTATTTCTATGCAGCTGAACACTCCGGTCCGGTATTTAGCTTGCAAAAACGTATACAAATCCGCATGAAAATCCGCATCAATAACGTGCCGATTTTTACCTGCGTTTTCTGCCAAGAGAGGCAGAATCTGTGCAGAAAATTCCACAGGCAAATCCGCAACCTGTGCACATACTCTAGCTTCTTTCAGTTTTGGACAACAGATGTGATTTTTTTTTTCTGTGACCAATGCAACTTTCTTTTTTTTTTAAATTGCTTTTACATACAGTTGTGCTCAAAAGTTTACATACCATGGCAGAATTTTTGCTTTCTTGCCCTTTTTTCAGAGAATATGAATGATAACACCAAAACTTTTTCTCCACTTATGGTTAGTGGTTGGGTGAAGCCATTTCTTGTCAAACTACTGTGTTTTCTCTCTTTTTAAATCATAATGACAACCCAAAACATCTACACTGGGTTCGGAAAGTATTCAGACCCCTTTAAATTTTTCACTCTTTGTTTCATTGCAGCCATTTGGTAAACGCAAAAAAGTTCATTATTTTTTCTCATTAATGTACACTTTGCACCCTATCTTTACTGAAAAAACAGAAATGTAGAAATTGTTGCAAATTTATTAAAAAAGAAAAACTGAAATATCACATGGTCATAAGTATTCAGACCCTTTGCTCAGTATTGAGTAAAAGCACCATTTTTAGCAAGTACAGCCATGAGTCTTCTTGGGAATGATGCAACAAGTTTTTCACACCTGGATTTGGGATCCTCTGCCATTCTTCCCTGCAGATCCTCTCCAGTTCCATCAGGTTGGATGGTGAACGTTGGTGAAAAGACATTTTCAGGTCTCTCCAGAGATGCTCAATTGGGTTTAGGTCAGGGCTTTGGCTGGGCCAGTCAAGAATGGTCACAGAGTTTTTCTGAAGGCACTCTTTTGTTATTTTAGGTGTGTGCTTGGGGTCATTGTCTTGTTGGAAGGTGAATCTTCAGCCAAGTCTGAGGTCCAGAGCACTCTGGAAGAGGTTTTCATCCAAGATATCTCTGTACTTGGCCACATTATGTTTACTTCAATTGCAACCAGTCGTCTTGTCCACGCAGCTAAAAAATACTCTCATATCATGATGCTGCCACCACCATATTTCACTGTTGGGATTGTATTGGGCAGGTGATGAGCAGTGCCTGTTTTTTTCCACACATACCACCTCTATCTTTGTCTCATCAGACCAGAGAATCTTATTTTTCATAGTCTGGGAGTCCTTCATGTCTTTTTTAGCAAACTCTATGCGAACTTTGATATGTATTGCACTGATGAGAGGCTTCAGTCGGCCACTCTGCCATAAAGGCCTGACTAGTGGAGGGCTGCAGTGATAGTTGACTTTGTGGAACTTTCTCCAATCTCCCTACTGCATGTGTGGAGCTCAGCCACAGTGATCTTGGAGTTCTTCTTTACCTCTCTCACCAAGGCTCTTCTCCCATGATTGCTCAGATTGGCTGGATGGCCAGGTCTAGGAAGACTTCTGCTGGTCCCAAACTTCTACCATTTAAGGATTATGTAGGCCACTTAGGAACCTTGAGTACTGCAGAAACTCTTTTGTAACCTTGGCCAGATGTGTGCCTTGCCACATTTCTGTCTCTGAGCTCTTTGGCCAGTTCCTTTGACCTCATGATTATTATTTGGTCTGACATGCGCTGTAAGCTGTGATGTCTTATATAGACAGGTGTGCGCCTTTACAAATCAAGTCCTATCATTTTAATTAAACACAGCTGGACTATAATGGAGTAGAACCATCTCAAGGAGGATCACAAGGAAATGGACAGCATGTGATGTAAATATGAGTGTCTGAGCAAAGGGTCTGAATACTTATGACCATGTGATATTTCAGTTTTTCTTTTTTAATAAATTTGCAAAAATTTCTAAATTTCTGTTTTAATCAGTCAAGATGAGGTGCAGAGTGTACATTAATGAGAAAAAAAATGAACTTTTTTGAATTTTCCAAATGGCTGCAATGAAACAAAGAGTGAAAAATTTAAAGGGTTCTGAATACTTTCCGTACCCACTGAATGATCCTAATCAAAAGTTTGCATACCCCATTTCTTAATACTGTGTATTGCCCCGTCTAACATCAATGACAGCTTGAAGTCTTTTGTGTTAATTTTGGATGAAGTTCTTTATTTTCTCAAATGGCAAAACTGCCCATTCTTCTTGTCAAAAAGCCTCCTGTTCCTGTAAATTCCTGGGCTGTCTAGCATGAACTGCACGCTTGAGATCTCCCCAGAGTGCTAAATGATATTGAGGTCAGGAGACTAAGATGGTCACTCCATAACCTTCACTTTCTTCTGCTGTAGCCAATGACAGGTCGACTTGGCCTTGTGTTTTGGATCGGTCATGTTGGAACGTCCAAGTACGTCCCATGCACAGCGTCCGGGCTCCAGTATTTACTGATAAAGTGCTGCATTTAACTTTCCTTCAACTTTTACCAAGTTTCATGTGCCTTTGTAGCTCATGCATCCCAAAACATCAGCGATCCACCTCCATGCTTTACAGTAGGAATGGTGTTCCTTTCATCATAGGCCTTGTTGACCTTTCTCCAAATGTATCGTTTATGGTTGTGGCCAAAAAGTTCAATTTTGGTCTCATCACTCCAAATTACCTTGTTCCAGAAGTTTTGAGGCTTGTCTCTGTGCTGTTTTGCGTATTATAGGCGAAATACTTTGCGGCTTTTGTGCAGTAATGGCTTTCTTCTGGCGACTCGACCATGCAGCCCATTTTCTTCAAGTGCCTCCTTATTGTTCATCTTGAAACAGCCACACCACTAGTTTTCAGAGAGTCCAGTATTTCAGCTGATGTTATTTGTGGGTTTTTCTTTGCATCCCGAACAATTTTCCTGGCAGTTGTGGATGGAATTTTTGTTTTTCTACCTGACCGTGGTTTTGTTTTTACAGAGCACCTGATTTTCCATTTATTAATCACAGTTTGAATGATGCTGACTGGCGTTATGAATTCCTTGGATATCTTTTTGTATCCCTTTCCTGTTTTAAAGAGTTCAGCTACCTTTTCCTGTAGATCCGTGGACAATTCTTTTGCTTTCCCCATGACTTACAATCCAGAAAGGTCAGTGGCTGGATGAAAGATGCAAGAGTCAGTAGTTTGACAATAAATGGCTTCACCCAACCACTAACCATGATTGGAGAAA
Source organism: Oophaga sylvatica (assembly GCA_033576555.1). NCBI lineage: Eukaryota > Metazoa > Chordata > Amphibia > Anura > Dendrobatidae > Oophaga > Oophaga sylvatica. The sequence continues at coordinate 14,594 of JARQOD010007033.1, read as the reverse complement.
AAGTCTTGGTGTTATCATTCATATTCTCTGAAAAAAGGCAAAGAAATCAAAAATTCTGCCGGGGTATGTAAACTTTTGAGCACAACTGTACATAAAAAATACCATAGAAGAATTCAATTACTATTTTTTTTTTATTTATACTGCGTCTACCTGAGCACTAATGGTTCCTAGGTTGAAAAAAGGTGATGCCAATTTAAAGCAGCTTATTTGTTTTTTAATCCCGAATATGCTAGAATAATGCACTTAAAGGGAACCTGCCGCCAGAAATAATGCTGTTAACCTGCAGATATGGGGTTAAACTGTAGGTTAACAGCGTTATGATGCTGTCCGATGCTTGCACACAGCCAACTGCAGGAGGCAGAAAATGATCTTTATTCTCCCCGTCAGCATTCTGTAGTCAGTCATGTGGGCGTGGGAGGTGCCGCTTCAGTCACCGCTCTGAGTATAAAGAGCGGGCACTGTAACTGAGCCCCAGCCCTGACTGACACTCACTCTACATTGAGGCCAGCTGTTAGTCAGGGCTGGGGTGCGTGAATGCGTGATGTCTGAAATATACATTTTCACATTACCCGGGCCTTTTAGGCCCTTGTGCAATTCATATTGAGGAGCTCAAAGAAATAACTTTTACAAGTTTATTTCAGAATTGCAAAGTAAGATATGAAAAATGCATTAAAGTAATCTTGCGCTGTTAAGTATTTAAGGTTTATTAAACAATGCCTATCAAAAAACTGACCGGCACATCCAAACATAGACCTAGTGTGAACAGGTGCTAAAACCTAGAGTCACCAACTCATACACATTCAAGAAAAAAAGGTAGCACACTGTAGCGCTATAGCTTGCAGACACAAAATACGAAAAATGAAATGCATCACTGCCTTAGAAATATGAAAAATTGAGAAGTCTTAGCGCATAAAATGGCCAATTTATGTGTACCTGGAAGCCACGTTACCTGGAATACGAGAAGAGCCTTAACGTGGCTTCCAGGTACACATAAATTGGCTATTTTATGTATTAAACAATGCCTGGCAGCCTAACTGAAGCAGTGGTTATAGGGAGACAATGAATATGATCCTTGGAGCTGATTGTTTCCAGTCATAGAGGCAGTGTAAGGGGCTGTGAAGGTCACATCACACAACATAGTGAGTGTGCTGTCATCTCCTGCACATTGATTCACAGCCTAAGCTGCATGCACACATGCTGCACACATACACTGCAGCGCAGCCTGTCAATGTGCAAAGAATTGACAACAGTGTAAAGGAGTGAAAGAGCTGCCTGCTATCTTGTATTGATATAATGCATTGACCTGTGTTATATGTATGTTTGTCTACCTTGTGGCCTGTGGTGACTGTAATATGCAAGAGAGTGATAACAGCTGCTCCCTGTGAGGGAGTGATGACTTAGTCCCCTGCATCCCCACAGTGACAGGAAGTCAGTGGCTGTAAGTAGAATATACCGTAATGCCTTGCCTCCCTGTAGTCGCTGTTCCAGTGAGCCTGCCAGTCATTTAAATGCTATTTACCTGCACATTACCACTATTTCTGTTGTTAAATAGTGCATTTGGAGATGACAGGTTCCTTTTAACCCCTTCATCCCTTGGCAATTTTCCTTTGTTCTTATTTTCATTTATCCTCCACTCCTTTCAACAGCCATAACTTTTTTTTATTATTCCTTCAATATAGCCATATAAGGGCTTATTTTTTAAGCAATGAGTTGTAGTTTTGAATTATAACATTCATTTTTTCATGTGATGCGCTGGACAACAAATTTGAAGTGCGTTGAATTGCAAAAAAAAAAGTGCAATCTCAGAATTGTTTGTTTTTGCTTTTTGTTAGGCTATGTGCACACGTTCAGGATTTTTCGCGTTTTTTTAGCGTTTTTGCGGCGGAAATAGGAATGCATTGAACCGCTTACTTTCCGCATGTGGCTATGCCCACCATACGCAAAGTTAGCGGTTCATGTGCGGATGGTACCCAGGGTCTGGAGGAGACTCTCCTCCAGGCCCTGGGTACCATATCCCTGGTAAAACAATAAAATAAAAAATAGTGATATTCTCACCTTCCGGCGGCCCCGCAGCTTTCCCGCCTCAACGAAGCTCCCGGCAACTCCCGTTCCCAGGGATGAATTGCGAGAATCACCCCAGATGACGTAGCGGTCTCGCGTGATGCTACGTCATCTGGGGTCATTGTCGCCGCCAGGCATCACTGGGAACTGGGAACTTGCCGGCTGCATCGCGAGGACCAGGAAGGCTGCGGGGGATGCCGGAAGGTGAGAATATCACGATTTTTTATTTTTTTAATTAATTATTTTTTTAACATTAGATCTTTTTACTATTGATGCGGCATAGGCAGCATCAATAGTAAAAAGTTGGTCACACTTGTCAAACACTATGTTTGACTTGTGTGACCAACCTGTCAGTTTTCCTGAAATTTCCGCTGCAATTCTCCTACGTGTGCACATAGCCTCAATGATGTTCACTACACAGTTATATTGCCTGATAATATGATTCTTCAAGTCAGTACAATAATGCAGATATATTTAAGTGGTAACAAAAAATTTCTAAAAAAAAACTCGAAAACTTTTTGCTTGTGTCACTATTTTCCAAAACTAGTAATACTTTCATTTTTCGGGATATGGGGCTAAAAGGGCTTCTTTTTTACACCCTAAGCTGAAGTAGATGGGGTAGATTTGACAATTTTATCATATTGTATTGCAATTTTGCAGAGGCAACAATGATTTAATTTTGGAGTTTAGATTTTTTTTTATGGTTGTGCCCAAATAATTTATTTTATTTTTTGATGTATCAGAATTTTACAAATGCAGCAAAATCAAATGTGTATTTTTTGTTTTATGTTTTTTTTTTTTTGGGGGGGTGGCAAAAGGGGCGATTTTAACTTTGGTGTTTGTTTTTTGTTACTGTATTTAATAGTCCCTTAAGCGAACTTGAAGTTTTGATCGTCTGATCACTGGTAATATACACAGTAGTGCTTCAACACGCATATGTATAGCAAAAATCACGATTTCCTACAAACGCCAGCTAAACATTGGCTTTCACAGGAGAATCGTCATGACAAGCACTGGTGACTTCAGCAGATCACATCACGGGCGCGTGGAATGACATACAGCCCTGCCAGTGACTGTTAAATGCTGCTGTCAGAGATTCACCGTGGCATTTAACAGGTTAACAGTCACTTTGCTTTACCTGTGGCTGTTAGGCCGGGATCACACATGCGATGAAGTCGTCCAACACTTGCATGTGAAATCCCAGCTCTGGCGCCGGCACTCGGGAGTGGAGCGAGCGGCTGCATAGAACTACATGCAGCCGCGCACTCCACTCCCGAGTGCCGGTGCCAGAGCTGGGATTTCACATGCGAGTGTCGGACGACTTCGTCGCATGTGTGATCCCGGCCTTAAACTCACATGATAACTGATTAAATCAGTCATTATCAGCTGGGAAAGATGTAAGGGTGTGCGAGCCCGCATCAAAGTCCCAGAGAGCAGGCATTAGACGAACCAGTACATCATATGTCGGTAAGGGGTTAAAAATAAAGCTGCGTTCTTCACATGCATTTTTTTTTCAAGCTCTCATAAAAGACTATGGCCATGCTCGCAAGAAGCGTTAGTGATAACTCAAAACTGAAAATAAAGATTAAACAACAACCACAAGAAAGATTTCATCAACCAAGGTATCATTTTAATCAGTATAACAGTGCCAACCTGACACTGTCTGTAGGTTACTGTGCACAATCCTGCTGACAGGTTCCCTTTAAGCATACTCTTTAAGGTTTTATTGAACTTTCCACAAAGCCATCTGTCTGGGGATGGGAAACTGACATCTTCAGTAGTGTAATTTAATTTGCAAGGCCTTACACAGTTCCCTCATTACCTTACTCATAAAGGGTGTGTGTATATGTGTTATATATGATGTGGTGGTCTCTTAATTTTGCCAGAGCTGTCTATTCTAGATGCACTCTCCCCTCCCCAGCTCGGCGACGTTTTTGGACCTGAAAATTTCTGTATCTGGTGATCGGCTGTTCACAAATCTTTAACGCAAACCAACAGCTACAAACAGCTTGCTGCAGTTCCACAGTTTCCAGCCACCACATACCTAAAAAGGGGTTCCTATAGGGCAATTTCTCTGTTGTGAATGGGCTTGAGATGAGTTCTGAGCAGAGGCTCCCTCTGGTGGTTACAAGAGGTACTGGTCTGTTCAGTGAAGATTGTGAGGACTGGGAATCAGGTGTTACTGACTGGTCTTATATAAGGGAGTCACCTTCCCATCAGGGTTGCCGGTGATCAATTGTTCTGGTCTGAATCCTTGATTCCAGTTTCCCTTGTAGCCTGCTGTGTCGTGTCTGCATCTCCTTCTAACAGATAAGACATTTTCTTCTTTTTGTTTCTGTGCTTGATTTTTGCATTTTGTCCTGCACTTCTGTGGGGGCCTTCTGGGTCCCCTCAGGGGGCTTTTGCCCTCTCAGTTTAGTTCAGCCACTGATGTTTGTACTTTTGCTTTTTCCAGTTTTTTCAGTGGCTGCTGTTTTGATTTTGTTACACCAGAGAGCTAATTTAGGTGGTAGAGGTCGTGTGATCTCAGGTGTTTTTGAAATTAGTAGAGTTGGTGCTTTCAGGGTTTTTTTGGGATTGCAGTAAGTACCCTTCCTATCCTTTTCTATTTAGTTAGTTTGGGCCCCAACGTTTGCTCATACTATTTTCTGTCTGTCAGTATTTCGTCTTGTCTAACCGCCATTACATGTTTGGGGGCTTGCTATTATCTTTGGGGTTCTGCTCCGGGGCAGATAGCTTTCCTATTTCTATCTTTAGGTGTAGTTAGTTTCTCAGGCTGTGACGAGGCGTCTAGGACCAACGTAGGAACGCTCCACGGCTGCCTCTAGTTGTGGTGGTTAGTCAGGGTACTGCAATCTCATAGATTCCAACTGCTCTGGTGTATTGCCTTTTTGCCTGCACTCCTCAGCTACCGAATCATAACAGTATCACCGGCCCTAAAAATTGAAAATTGTATGGTACTCACAGAAGGGAAAAATATTGTGAAAGAAAAAAAAAAAAAGGTTGTCAGAGTTGTCAGAGATATTTTTCTGTTTGTTGCATTTTTTTTTTTTTTTTCCCTCTGTATCTCTGGGTGCTGGGGAGGATTTTTTTTTTCTCTCAATGGAGTTTGCACAGTTGTCTGGCCGTGTGGATCAGCTTGCCACTGAGGTTCGGAGTATTGCTACCTATCTTGCTAGGTTGCCTGTTGTGGAACCTAGGATTCCCATGCCAGATTTGTTTTTAGGGGATCGAGCTAAGTTTCAGAATTTCAAAAATAATTGTAAATTGTTTTTTGCCTTAAAATCTAAGTCCTCAGGAAACGCAGCGCAGCAGGTTCAAATTGTCATCTCTCTCCTGCGCAGCGATCCTCAGGATTGGGCTTTTTCCCTGACACCTGGGGATCCTGTTTTGAGTGATGTTGATGCATTTTTTCAGGCTTTGGGGTTATTGTACGATGAGCCTAATGTCACTAATCAAGCTGAAAAAGCCTTGTTGGCATTAAATCAGGGGCTTGATGACGCTGAGTTATACTGTCAGAGATTCCGTAGGTGGGTAGTCCTGACCAAGTGGAATGACGACGCTTTGGCGGCCCTTTTTCGGAAGGGGCTGTCAGATAATGTAAAGGATGTTATGGTGGGATTCCCTGTCCCCTCTGGTCTCAATGATTCTATGTCATTAGCGATTCAAATTGACAGACGTTTGCGTGAGCGGAGAAGTATGCGTGGAATGGTGTTGCCTTGTGAACCTGCTTCTGAATCCATGCAGTGTGATAGAGTGCTGTCTGGGGCACAGCGTCATGAGTTTCGAAAGCGCAATGGGTTATGTTTCTTCTGTGGTGATGCCTCTCATGCTATTTCAGTCTGCCCTAAGCGGGGAGGACGTTTTGCACGCTCAGTTGTCTTGGGTAGTGTTCAGACTAAGTTTTTACTAACTGTCACTCTGATATGATCTCTGTCCTCATTTTCTGCTCAGGCTTTCGTTGATTCTGGAGCAGCCATTAACCTGATGGATTATGATTTTGCTAAACGTTGTGGGTTTCCCTTGATACCCCTACAGAAGTCTATTCCCCTTCTGGGGATCGATTCTACCCTTTGGCTGAGAATAAACCTCAGTTCTCTACTCAGGTCATAATGAGGGTTGAACCTGATCATCTAGAGTGCTGCAAATTTTTGGTTCTGTATAATCTGCATGATATTATCGTACTGGGTTTCCCTTGGTTACAGTCTTATAATCCTGTTTTGGATTGGAAATCTGTGTCTGTAACCAGTTGGGGCTGCCAATGTGTTAATACCAACACTCCTGTTTTTTCTGCCTACCCCCAGGCTCAGGATGTTCCTGACTTTTTGATTGATTTTTCTGATGTGTTTAGCGAAAGTAAATCTGCATCCTTGCCTCCCCATAGGAGCTATGACTGCGCTATTGAATTAGTGCCTGGTAGTAAATTCCCTAAAGGTCGCCTTTTTAACTTGTCTGTACCTGAACATGACGCTATGCGGTCTTATATCAAGGAGTCATTGGAGAAAGGTCATATCAGACCATCCTCTTCACCCTTAGGTGCCGTTTTTTTCTTTGTGGCCAAAAAGGATGGTTCATTAAGGCCGTGTATTGATTATCGTCTTTTGAACAATATTACTGTGAAATATCAATACCCGTTACCCTTGATTTCTGACCTGTTTTCCAGGGTGAAAAACGCTACTTGGTTTACCAAGCTTGACCTCAGGGGGGCATATAACCTTATTCGCATTAAGCACGAATGGAAGAATGGATGAATGGAAGACGGCATTCAATACCCGGAGGGGCATTTTGAGTACCTTGTGAGGCCCTTTGGGCTCACTAATGCTCCTTCTGTCTTCCAGTCCTTCATGAATGACATTTTCAGGGATTTTGTGGATAAATTTCTGATTATTTATTTGGATGATATCTTGATTTTTTCCAATGACTGGGACTCTCATGTGAAACATGTTCGAACTGTATTCCAGATTTTGAGAGAGAATGCTCTGTATGTGAAGGGATCAAAGTGTCTTTTTGGCGTACAGAGGATCTCATTTCTGGGATTCATTTTGTCCCCATCTGTTATTGAAATGGACCCGGTCAAGGTTCAGGCCATCTGTGATTGGGTCCAACCTACTTCATTAAAGGCTCTTCAAAGATTTTTGGGTTTTGCCAATTTTTATCGTAATTTATTGGTAATTTCTCGGTTATTGTTAAACCATTAACTGATTTGACCAAAAAGGGTTCTGATGTGGTGAATTGGCCTCCTGAGGCAGTCTCTGCATTTCAGGAACTTAAGCAGAGATTCACTTCTGCTCCTGTTCTACGGCAGCCTGATATTTCTCTGCCATTTCAGGTGGAGGTTGATGCCTCTGAAATTGGGGCAGGTGCCGTTTTGTCCCAAAAAGATCCAGAGACCTCTAAAAGTAACCCTTGTGCCTTTTTCTCTCGAAAATTTTCTCCTACTGAACGTAATTATGACGTGGGTAATCGGGAGTTATTGGCCATGAAGTGGGCTTTTGAAGAGTGGAGACATTGGCTGGAGGGAGCCAAACATCGGGTGGTGGTCCTTACGGACCATAAGAATCTGGTTTATCTGGAATCTGCTAAGCGACTCAATCCTAGACAGGCCAGGTGGGCCTTGTTTTCACACGTTTTAATTTTGTGGTTTCCTTTCTTCCTGGCACTAAGAATGTTAAGGCGGATGCTCTCTCGAGGAGTTTCCTTGCGGACTCTCCTGAGTTATCTGATCCTTCTGTTATTTTGAAAGAGGGTGTAGTTCTTTCCGCCATCTCACCCAATTTGAGACTTGCTCTGGAGGGGTGTCAGGAGGATAGGCCCGAGCGCTGCCCTGTTGGAAAATTGTTTGTCCCGGACCAGTGGAAAAAGAGTGTGATGTCTGAGATTCATTGTTCCGCATTGGCTGGGCATCCCGGAATTTTTGGTACCAGAGACTTGGTTAGTCGGTCCTTTTGGTGGCTTACCTTGTCTCGTGATGTCAGGGAATTTGTGCAGTCCTGCGGGACTTGCTCTCGCTCCAAGCCTTGCTCTCGCTCTGGTGGTTTGTTGATGCCATTGCCTGTGCCCAAGAGACCATGGACCCATATCTCTATGGATTTCATTTCCGACCTTCCTGTTTCTCAGAGAATGACCGCCATCTGGGTGATTTGTGATAGGTTTTCCAAGATGATACATCTTGTGCCATTGCCTAAGTTGCCTTCCTCCTCTGAATTGGTGCCTTTGTTCCTTCAGCACGTGGTTCGTTTACACGGCATTCCTGAGAACATTGTGTCTGACAGAGGAGTCCAGTTTGTTTCCAGATTTTGGAGGACCTTTTGTTCTAAACTTGGTGTTCAATTGTCTTTCTCCTCGGCGTTTCATCCTCAGACCAATGGTCAAACTGAGAGAACAAATCAGACATTGGAGACTTATCTAAGATGCTTTGTGTCTGCTGATCAGGATGACTGGGTTTCTTTTTTGCCTTTGGCTGAGTTTGCTCTTAATAATAGGGCTAGCTCTGCCACTTTGATGTCTCCATTTTTCTGTAATTCTGGGTTTCACCCTCGATTTTCTTCGGGACAGACGGAGGCTTCTGTCTGTCCGGGTGTTGACTCTGTTGTGGAGCGTATGCAACAGATTTGGGACCAGGTAGTGGAGAGGTTGTCCCTCTCTCAAGAGAGGGCCCAGCGGTTTGCTAACCGGCATAGGACTGATGGTCCTCGGTTTAAAGTAGGGGACTTGGTCTGGTTGTCCTCAAAAAATATTCCTATGAGAGTAGCATCTCCTAAATTTAAGCCTAGGTTCATTGGACCTTATAAGATCATGGAGATTCTTAATCCTGTTTCTTTTCGTTTGCTTCTTCCAGGGACATTTAAGATCCATAACGTGTTCCACAAGTCCTTGTTGAAGAGGTTTGTTGAGCCAGTGGTTCCTGCTGCTGTGCCTCCTGACCCTGTTTTGGTTGAGGGCAATCTGGAGTATGTGGTTGAGAAAATATTAGATTCTCGTTTTTCTAGACGGAAACTCCAGTATTTGGTTAAGTGGAGAGGTTATGGTCAGGAAGACAATTCTTGGGTGTTTGCTTCGGACATCCATGCTAGGAGACTCATCCGTGCGTATCATAGAACTCATCCTGACCGACCTGGTTGCTCAAATGAGGGTTCGGTGACCCCTCCTCAAGGGGGGGGTACTGTTGTGAATGGGCTTGAGATGAGTTCTGAGCAGAGGCTCCCTCTGGTGGTTACAAGCGGTACTGGTCTGTTCAGTGAAGATTGTGAGGACTGGGAATCAGGTGTTACTGACTGGTCTTATATAAGGGAGTCACCTTCCCATCAGGGTTGCCGGTGATCAATTGTTCTGGTCTGAATCCTTGATTCCAGTTTCCCTTGTAGCCTGCTGTGTCGTGTCTGCATCTCCTTCTAACAGATAAGACAATTTCTTCTTTTGTGTTTTTGCTGTATTTTTGCATTTTGTCCTGCACTTCTGTGGGGGCCTTCTGGGTCCCCTCAGGGGGCTTTTGCCCTCTCAGTTTAGTTCAACCACTGATGTTTGTACTTTTGCTTTTTCCAGTTTTTTCAGTGGCTGCTGTTTTGATTGTGTTACACCAGAGAGCTAATTTAGGTGGTAGAGGTCGTGTGATCTCAGGTGTTTTTGAAATTAGTAGAGTTGGTGCTTTCAGGGTTTTTTTGGGATTGCAGTAAGTACCCTTCCTATCCTTTTCTATTTAGTTAGTTTGGGCCCCAACGTTTGCTCATACTATTTTCTGTCTGTGTCAGTATTTCGTCTTGTCTAACCGCCATTACATGTTTGGGGGCTTGCTATTATCTTTGGGGTTCTGCTCCGGGGCAGATAGCTTTCCTATTTCTATCTTTAGGTGTAGTTAGTTTCTCAGGCTGTGACGAGGCGTCTAGGACCAACGTAGGAACGCTCCACGGCTGCCTCTAGTTGTGGTGGTTAGTCAGGGTACTGCAATCTCATAGATTCCAACTGCTCTGGTGTATTGCCTTTTTGCCTGCACTCCTCAGCTACCGAATCATAACATTTCTCCGTGCCCTGCGGAATTGCACCCAGGATGGAGATTTCCATGCACCAAGCCACATCGTTGACTATCATATTCGAAGAACGTGGCTACCCCAAAAGGATCATATTTGCGGCCTTTCAAAGAGCCAGTGGACCCAGCCAGGATTCATCACTCACTCCTTGGGATCTGGTCCTGCTGCCCAGATTCATCACCAATTACAACATCCGATGGGACCAGGTGAGGAATATTGTGCAACGCCATTGCCCATCCTTACCATTGACACCGAATCTTCTCCAGTCATTAGCATGCGACCTCTAATGACAGCTAGGAGAGCCCCCAAACTGCGAGACATTCACCATTCGCCATTTCCCTTGGCTCGCCGTCTGACTAAATCGGGGCATAGTGTTTAAGGGGCACATTTCCCTGCAAGGAGTGCAACGTCTGTCCCTTTATGTGTCCAACAAATGACAGTTTTACTAATCCTCTTGACTCCCATCAACATTCACTCAAATCTTACATCAATTATTATAAGACCAAAATTGTAATTTACGCTGTTGTTTGTCCTTGTCACAAGGTCTATAAGGGCCAAACCTGCCAGGAGTTGAGGAAGCAAGCGCAAAAGCACCTGTCCTTCATACAGGTAGCAGCATCTGGCATGAAGAAGGGTAAGGCCTTCACCCTCGTCACTGCCCATTTCCTGGCTGTGCACAATGGGAAATCTAACGGTGTCTTCTTCTTTGGGCTACAAAAGATATTCAGTAACGGCAAAGATAGCAACTCTCACAAACAATTACTATGAATAGAATCAAGGTGGATCTTCAAGATTTCAATGAGAAACTATGTACTGGATTCTTGGGATAACAACCTCCTCAGCACGTTTGGTTCTAACTTCATTGGACTTTTTCCCTATCATCACTTTATATAGTTATGGGTCCATAAATGGTCCTGGAAATGTATCTTGGCTCTGCATCTCCCTATGTGAATTTCATATTACCACCTCCAACAGTTTTGCATCTTCTTTTGACATTAAACCCTTGCATCATGAACATCTTTGCTGTATCAAGATGTATTTGGGGACCAGGCTAGATGGGGCCTCTCATTCGATTGGCAGCCCCGTCCAAGCCTTTTCTTACCCCTGGCAACCTTCATATCTATCATCCTGACTGGTGCAGTTTCTTTTGCTTAGATCTTTGAGTGCAATTATACCGATACGCACAGCCATGTCCGAGTCCGAGCTTTTTTGCGGGGCCGAGTGCCTCCACATGTCTGACGGCTTTGACCTGCTAATATAATATTTCTGGATTTGATCACCATGACTGTAACTTGTGCTCTAGCCGGTTTTTAGAACACTATTGCTGGTTCCCCTGTGCTTTTCTCTGATGGCTCGTGCCCATAATACCGTCGCTGAACACGATGCCCTCGACCTTGTTCTGTACATTCCCTGCATCATAGAGGGCATGTGTCCATGTGCACCTGGACACATAGGTCTTCCCTAGGTGGCTACTGTCCATCCTTTATGTAACGCCTAGATAAGTGCAGGTGTGGGCCTCATGCTCCACTTTGAAATCCATATGCTCAGTCCTCATATGTTTTATATACCTTACACCTCTTTTGGATAGACAGTACAACAGGCACTTTATTTACTTTTACAGTTCAATGATTGTGTTCTTGCCTATGCGATTCCTCTGTACAATACTAACATCGATTTCAGGTGTTGTTGGGAGCTTTGCCTCCCCCCTTCCATCTGCGTCACCCATATGCTTGGCTCTCTTTCCTCATGTGTACTGCATAGGAATTTCAATACCTTTAAATTTACGGTTGACATCCAGACCAATAGAAACTCCAAATGACCCATTCTTCGGTTTTGTCCACACCCAGATGGCCACACAAGACATGTGATTGTGCCTTGTCTAAAGGTACTATCACACTAAGCGAGATCGCTAGCGATCTCGCTTAAGCGACACCGATTTTATGACGCAGCAGCTACATCGTTAGCGATGTCGCTGTGTGTGACATGTAGCAGCGATGTGGCCCATGCTGCGATGTCGCTGATCGTGCACGAACGTTCTGGACCGTTTTTTGATTGTTGGCGTCCCGCTGGTGAGCCTGAATCGCTGAGTTTGACACCCTTTATGAACGACGAGCGACCTCGTTGGCGACTCATGTCAGCGGCGCAGGCGGGACTAGGTTTTAACGCCCCTCAGCTCCGATTGGTGGCCACAACATCTAGTCCTTTGTGCGTTGTTGCGAGGATACTATCGTGTGTGGGGTTTTACAATCCTGTCAGAGTCGCTACAGCGCTTCATCTTTGCCATTTATACAAGACCATTTTGGGATCCTGAAAAAAATGAATCCGGCGCAAACGCAATAGCGGCACAGACTGGATCGCAGTAGCTGCAAAGCAGAAGGCTAGCAGGACGCAGTATGGAACGATGCTGGAAATTCGTATGAACCACTTGCGTTGTCTTTTATGATGCGGACGTCCAATCACTAAGCGAGAGATGTGATTTTTTACATACAGTGACCACCAATCTGTGCTGAGGGGCGTGGAAAAGGTTGCGCTCAATCTTTAACAATACATGCTGTGTGACAGGTCCCAACGACCGCTGTTGTGAACACGCTGGAGGCGACTTCTGAGCTGGGGCTCCCTCCGGTGGTTGCTGAGGGTAATGAACCAATTGCTGAATGGCTTTCAGCTGGGTCTGAATGGTCTGATATAAGTGACCTGAACTCCCATCAGCCTTGCCGGTAATCAATTGTTCTTCCAGGTCTTGCTTGGAGCTCAGCTTGCATTCCTGCTTTCATTCAGATAAGTGACTTGCTGTTTTTTTTTCCTCTGGTTGGATTTCCTTGCTGGTTTGCTGCCTTGCAGTGGACTTCAGCCTGGTCCCCTTTTGGGGCCTGGCGCTGCATTTGTGCTCAGTTTGTGTTTGCACTTTTGCTCTGTTCCTGTGTCACTTTTTATTTGCTGAATTGCTGTGTGTTACACCAGAGATCTGATTTAGGTGGTAGAGATCGTGTGATCTCAGGTTTTTTGTTAATCAGAAGTGTTGGTATTTTTGTCAGGGTTTTTTGCGTTGCAGTCAGAATTCTTTCCAATTCTTTTCTATCTAGACAGAATTGGGCCCCAGCGTTTGCTCATTCTCTTTTCTGTCTGTGTTCTTATTTTCTTCTTGTCTTATTGCCATTACATGTTTGGGGGCTTCCTATTTCTTTGGGGGTTCTGCTACGGGGCAGTTAGCTTTCATCTTTCTGCCTTTAGGTATAGCTATACATATCAAAAAACTGACCGGCACATCCAAACTTAGATTCAGTGTGAACAGGTGCTAAACCTAGAGTCACCAACTCATATACATACAAGAAGAAAAGGTAGCACACTGTAGCGCTATAGTTTGCAAACACGAAATATGAAAAATGAATAACATCATTACCTTAGAAATATGAAAAATTGAGAAGTCTTAGCGCATAAGATGGCCAAATTATGTGAGCCTGATAGCCACATCAAGGCTCTTCTCGTATATCAGGTCCCTAACTAATGCCTATCCTCGCTTTAGAAAAGTCTGTCTGCATGGGAACCTATGAATCCTCTTTTCAGACTAAAATCTACATCTCTGTGGAGGGGTGATGAACCTGCTGTAATTAAAAGGCCTGTGACCACCAGGTGGAGTGCTCAGGCAGAAGGTAAATGAATACATATCAAAAAACTGACCGGCACATCCAAACTTAGATTCAGTGTGAACAGGTGCTAAACCTAGAGTCACCAACTCATATACATACAAGAAGAAAAGGTAGCACACTGTAGCGCTATAGCTTGCAAACACGAAATATGAAAAATGAATAACATCATTACCTTAGAAATATGAAAAATTGAGAAGTCTTAGCGCATAAGATGGCCAAATTATGTGAGCCTGATAGCCACGTCAAGGCTCTTCTCGTATATCAGGTCCCTAACTAATGCCTATCCTCGCTTTAGAAAAGTCTGTCTGCATGGGAACCTATGAATCCTCTTTTCAGACTAAAATCTACATCTCTGTGGAGGGGTGATGAACCTGCTGTAATTAAAAGGCCTGTGACCACCAGGTGGAGTGCTCAGGCAGAAGGTAAATGAATACATATCAAAAAACTGACCGGCACATCCAAACTTAGATTCAGTGTGAACAGGTGCTAAACCTAGAGTCACCAATCATATACATACAAGAAGAAAAGGTAGCACACTGTAGCGCTATAGCTTGCAAACACGAAATATGAAAAATGAATAACATCATTACCTTAGAAATATGAAAAATTGAGAAGTCTTAGCGCATAAGATGGCCAAATTATGTGAGCCTGATAGCCACGTCAAGGCTCTTCTCGTATATCAGGTCCCTAACTAATGCCTATCCTCGCTTTAGAAAAGTCTGTCTGCATGGGAACCTATGAATCTCTTTTCAGACTAAAATCTACATCTCTGTGGAGGGGTGATGAACCTGCTGTAATTAAAAGGCCTGTGACCACCAGGTGGAGTGCTCAGGCAGAAGGTAAATGAATACATATCAAAAAA
>JARQOD010007032.1:0-40492 GCA_033576555.1 Oophaga sylvatica | reverse complement strand
CTTGCTCCCGTGTTACTGGGTTCAGTAATGTCAGCTGTTCCCCTGCTGTGTGTACGGCAAACAGTCCTGCTGCCTCCACCATGTTCTGTTCTCATCCCTGGGTTACAACACCGCCAGTTGTTTCTCGGAAGTGCTGTTAGCACAGTTAACACTTGCTCCCGTGTTACTGGGGTTCAGTAATGTCAGCTGTTCCCCTGCTGTGTGAACGGCAAAAGTCCTGCTGCCTCCACCATGTTCTCTTCTCATCCCTGGGTTACAACACCGCCAGTTGTTTCTCGGAAGTGCTGTTAGCACAGTCTACACTTGCTCCTGTGTTACTGGGGTTCAGTAATGTCAGCTGTTCCCCTGCTGTGTGTACGGCAAACAGTCCTGCTGCCTCCACCATGTTCTCTTCTCATCCCTGGGTTACAACACCGCCAGTTGTTTCTCGGAAGTGCTGTTAGCACAGTCTACACTTGCTCCTGTGTTACTGGGGTTCAGTAATGTCAGCTGTTCCCCTGCTGTGTGTACGGCAAACAGTCCTGCTGCCTCCACCATGTTCTCTTCTCATCCCTGGGTTACAACACCGCCAGTTGTTTCTCGGAAGTGCTGTTAGCACAGTTAACACTTGCTCCCGTGTTACTGGGGTTCAGTAATGTCAGCTGTTCCCCTGCTGTGTGAACGGCAAAAAGTCCTGCTGCCTCCACCATGTTCTCTTCTCATCCCTGGGTTACAACACCGCCAGTTGTTTCTCGGAAGTGCTGTTAGCACAGTCTACACTTGCTCCTGTGTTACTGGGGTTCAGTAATGTCAGCTGTTCCCCTGCTGTGTGTACGGCAAACAGTCCTGCTGCCTCCACCATGTTCTCTTCTCATCCCTGGGTTACAACACCGCCAGTTGTTTCTCGGAAGTGCTGTTAGCACAGTCTACACTTGCTCCTGTGTTACTGGGGTTCAGTAATGTCAGCTGTTCCCCTGCTGTGTGTACGGCAAACAGTCCTGCTGCCTCCACCATGTTCTCTTCTCATCCCTGGGTTACAACACCGCCAGTTGTTTCTCGGAAGTGCTGTTAGCACAGTCTACACTTGCTCCTGTGTTACTGGGGTTCAGTAATGTCAGCTGTTCCCCTGCTGTGTGTACGGCAAACAGTCCTGCTGCCTCCACCATGTTCTCTTCTCATCCCTGGGTTACAACACCGCCAGTTGTTTCTCGGAAGTGCTGTTAGCACAGTCTACACTTGCTCCTGTGTTACTGGGGTTCAGTAATGTCAGCTGTTCCCCTGCTGTGTGTACGGCAAACAGTCCTGCTGCCTCCACCATGTTCTGTTCTCATCCCTGGGTTACAACACCGCCAGTTGTTTCTCGGAAGTGCTGTTAGCACAGTCTACACTTGCTCCTGTGTTTACTGGGGTTCAGTAATGTCAGCTGTTCCCTGCTGTGTGTACGGCAAACAGTCCTGCTGGTCCTCCACCATGTTTCTTCTCATCCCTGGGTTACAACACCGCCAGTTGTTTCTCGGAAGTGCTGTTAGCACAGTCTACACTTGCTCCTGTGTTACTGGGGTTCAGTAATGTCAGCTGTTCCCCTGCTGTGTGTACGGCAAACAGTCCTGCTGCCTCCACCATGTTCTCTTCTCATCCCTGGGTTACAACACCGCCAGTTGTTTCTCGGAAGTGCTGTTAGCACAGTTAACACTTGCTCCCGTGTTACTGGGGTTCAGTAATGTCAGCTGTTCCCCTGCTGTGTGAACGGCAAAAAGTCCTGCTGCCTCCACCCTGTTCTCTTCTCATCCCTGGGTTACAACACCGCCAGTTGTTTCTCGGAAGTGCTGTTAGCACAGTCTACACTTGCTCCTGTGTTACTGGGGTTCAGTAATGTCAGCTGTTCCCCTGCTGTGTGAACGGCAAATAGTCCTGCTGCCTCCACCCTGTTCTCTTCTCATCCCTGGGTTACAACACCGCCAGTTGTTTCTCGGAAGTGCTGTTAGCACAGTTAACACTTGCTCCCGTGTTACTGGGGTTCAGTAATGTCAGCTGTTCCCCTGCTGTGTGAACGGCAAAAAGTCCTGCTGCCTCCACCCTGTTCTCTTCTCATCCCTGGGTTACAACACCGCCAGTTGTTTCTCGGAAGTGCTGTTAGCACAGTCTACACTTGCTCCTGTGTTACTGGGGTTCAGTAATGTCAGCTGTTCCCCTGCTGTGTGAACGGCAAATAGTCCTGCTGCCTCCACCCTGTTCTCTTCTCATCCCTGGGTTACAACACCGCCAGTTGTTTCTCGGAAGTGCTGTTAGCACAGTTAACACTTGCTCCCGTGTTACTGGGGTTCAGTAATGTCAGCTGTTCCCCTGCTGTGTGAACGGCAAACAGTCCTGCTGCCTCAACTTTAATTTCCATGGGTACCTTCTGCTACCCATCCGGGTTCCAGTACCGTCAGCTGGTTCTCCGCAGTGCCTTTGGCGTAGGTGCCTCCATGTCGGTATCCGAGTTCCAGCAACGTCTGCTGGTCCTTGGTAGTGCTTTGGAGCACAGGTACCTCCTGCTTAGTAACCGTGTCCCAGTAACGTCAGCTGGTCCTCGGTTGTGCCATTGGCTCTTTTCCTTCTGCTGACCCTCCGGGTTCCAGCACAGTCAGCTGGTCCTCGTTACTTTCATTGGCTCTTGTACCTTCTGCTACTCATCCGGGTTCCAGTACCGTCAGCTGGTTCTCCGCAGTGCCTTTGGCCTAGGTGCCTCCATGTCGGTATCCGAGTTCCAGCAACGTCTGCTGGTCCTTGGTAGTGCTTTGGAGCACAGGTACCTCCTGCTTAGTAACCGTGTCCCAGTAACGTCAGCTGGTCCTCGGTTGTGCCATTGGCTCTTTTCCTTCTGCTGACCCTCCGGGTTCCAGCACAGTCAGCTGGTCCTCGTTACTTTCATTGGCTCTTGTACCTTCTGCTACTCATCCGGGTTCCAGTACCGTCAGCTGGTTCTCCGCAGTGCCTTTGGCCTAGGTGCCTCCATGTCGGTATCCGAGTTCCAGCAACGTCTGCTGGTCCTTGGTAGTGCTTTGGAGCACAGGTACCTCCTGCTTAGTAACCGTGTCCAGTAACGTCAGCTGGTCCTCGGTTGTGCCATTGGCTCTTTTCCTTCTGCTGACCCTCCGGGTTCCAGCACAGTCAGCTGGTCCTCGTTACTTCCATTGGCTTTTGTACCATCACCAACAGGACAAAGAAGGTTAAGACAAACTACAAGATACAGAACAAGAGACAGAAGAACAATAAGCAGAAGATCAAAAAGCAGAAGAACATTAAGTATAAGACCAAAATGAAGAGCAAAATATATGCTCTAAATTCTAAGCAGAAGAAGACTAAGCAGTGTATGGGGGTGAGTCCGTTCCTCCTCGTGGTGCCCCTGGAAAATGCCTGATGCTGCTGCAGGCTAAACTGAACGCGGACAAATACTGTTGTAATTAAAATCTTTCGTGACAGCAAGAACGGAAGGATGAAAATTCAGAGTTTTACAGATTACAAGTACAGGAATGTCTGTCACAAATAAGAATATGATGAAAAGGATGAATAGGAAGAAGATGAAGAAGTAGAATATGAAGAATAATAACTGTTTAATAAGAACAATATAAGTAATGTTAACAAAAAGATGAATAGCAAGAAGTTTTAGAAGATTAATAAGGTGAAGATGAAGAATAATTTGATGAGAAAGATGATGCTGCTGAAAATTATGAAGGAGAAAGTGTGTGAAAAGTTAAAAAGGTGAAGACCATGGAAGTTGTGAAACAGACATATTTGACAAAATAGAAAAAGGTTAACAACATTGTCAATTTGTTCGTCAATCCGAACGTATTTCCTAAAAAAAAAAAAATAATGCTATTCCATTGGATTGGGTCAAACATCTATGCCTTTAATGTCTCCTCAACCTCCCCCAATACATTCTACATTACTCTTTCTTGTTTTCCTTCATGTACAATTAACCAACAAGGCAAGAATGGGTTTTTTTTAATTTCGATATTTTGTTCCCATAGACTTACATGGGACTTCCGGTATCGGTATCGGGTATCGCCGATATTTTAGTGATATCGGCGATACCATTACGATTCCGATACTTTAGGATATCGGAAAGTATCGCTCAACTCTAATGGAGAGGTATCTTATAGACTCATCTCCATTACTAATTTGCTAGATTAATGTCAACAGACAAAAGAAAGGTGACAACAACCCCACAAATATGAACCCCACTTGCCATTGCCTTACATCAAGTGGGAAGAGCTGGGAAAAGAGACAGAATTGGTGCATTTAATAGATGTGCCATTTCTGGGCATCTACGGGCTGCTATTTTTAAGCTGGGGGTTCCAATATCCATGGTCCCTTACCAGCCTGAGAATACCAGCCCCCAGCTGTCTGCTTTAGCCTGACAGGTTGTCAAAAATGGGGAGACCCCAAGCCCTTTTAAAATTATTTATTTAAATAATTTAGAAAAACAGCGTGGGGATCCCTCTCTTCTTGATAACCAGCCTTGCTTAAGCTGACAGCTGAGGGTTGCAACCCCCAGCGTTTTTTTTTTCTTGCTGGCTATCAAAACAATTTTTTTTTAATATTTATTTAGAGTGCAGGTGCCGGCTGACGAATACTCCCACCAGCCTCTCCTGCTCTGGCTGTTATGAGTGACAGTAGTAGTCCCATGAGCTGATGTCAATGACCGGAAGTAAACTTTTTACTTTTGATCTTAGCTGTGGGCTCACTCTGTCATTTGACAGCATGGGAATAGTGGCTGTCTGACTAGCAGTAATGATTTTACTGCTGATCAGAGGCAGTGTTTGCCACACTGTCATGCACATGACAGTGTGAAAAACACTGGATGTTCTGGTCCCGCCGTTCAAGTGAATTGGGTCTTGGTTCAGGCTCTTGTTCTGTTCTGATACACGAACCGAACCTTTTTTTAACTGATAAAAAAAGACTTTTTGTTCCAGCTTCTTTGAATCCAAAATTTATTAAAAACGCTCAAAGGGTCCGTTCTCAAACTATACATGAAGAGGTCCTATCCAGTTTTTATACAAAATTTGGCCAATAGGAAAACCAATTAGAAATCACATGATAAACATGAAAATCATATTAAAATTGTGGTTGCAAAAAGGAAAAAAAAATAAGAATACACAAGAAAAGATTTGAAACAAATGAAACCATGCAGATGTATGTACATATTTAAGCACAAATCACAAAAAATATTAATAATGAAACATGAGGTCCTTGTGACCATTGAATCCTGCAGGATGGCAGGTTCCCAAATACAATATCTAGAAAGCCTCTTTGGTCATTGCTCGAACATCATTAAAGGTAATGCGGTGGTTCACCCCCGTACAGGCAAATCCTTCCCCATTAGGGATTATTTCACATGCGAAACCAATTTTGTCATTTATGTCATTAAATGCCCCTGCGGGTTACTGTATGTGGGTGGAACCACCCAAACCATCAAAGATCGCATTTCGAGCCACAAATCCACCATCAGGAGTGGCAAAATTTGGTTACCTATACCTGCACACTTCAAAGAAGCCAGGCACAATGTGTCTCAACTAAGGTTCCAGGTTATCTAGAAGGTTCCCAGACCCAGAAGGGTGGGAATCACATCCGAATGCTAATAAAACGTGAAACCTTCTGGATCTACACCTTAGACACCATGTACCCTAAAGGTGTCAACCGCGAGATAGACTGGCTTATTTAATAATGGAACTAACGTGATGTGTTTTTACTTCTCTCAGACCCACTGAAAATTTCTTTACACCAATCCTTTCTTCTTGGCGGTAAGATAAAAATACCCTACCCCCTCCTAATTTTATCCTTTTCCCTATTTTTTCCCCCTCCCCTCCCCCCTTTTTTTTCCCCTTTTTTTCTCCTTTTATTTCTCCAGTTTTATGCAATTTTGACTCCTACCTTATATACATGTATATGTGCAGTCTTATAATTTCTGACCATACCATAGATGTCATGCTCTATGTAATTCATATGGTTCCTGTATATAATTATTTCATAAGATGAGCCACATTAACATAATGGATTTATTTTTATATATGTCAGATTCCCCCCTCATCTCTTCTTCCCACAACCGCATACAAGACTTCTCCCGGGCTTCCCCCATACTCTGGAACTCCCTGCCGCAAAACATCAGACTTTCACCAACAACGGAGACCTTCAAGAAAAACCTGAAGACCCACCTGTTCCGACAAGCCTACAACCTGCAATGATTCTCAGTGTACTGAACCATCGTACGACCAGCTCTACCCTTTCCTAGTGTATTCTCACCCATCCCTGCAGTCTGTGAGCCCTCGCGGGCAGGGTCCTCTCTTGTGTGTCCCTTGTCCAGCACATGTTTATTGTACCTGTCTATATTTTTCCCCTTTTCATATGTAAAGCGCCATGGAATAAATGGCGCTATATAAATGTATAATAATAATAATAATAATAAATTAGCGTATATTCCATATTACTGTTATGAGGTTTTGCCTATATATACCTTTTGGACATCCTCATTACATTCAGCATACATTGCGCTATCTACTTTGTCCCCATCTTAATATTCCTATCATTCTGCCCTCTTCATGGGCGCCACAATCGTCATCCACATCATTCTCAGCTTCCTTAGTTACCACACAGGGCAGCAGCATTGATCTAGGAAGCTTGGGCACTACTTCCGGTCACATGACCGGGTACACCCAAACATCACTTCCGGTCACATGACCAAGTACACCCAAACGTAACTTCCAGTCACATGACCGGTGTGACAGTGTCACTGGTTGAGGAAAGACTCCAGACAGGATAGTGGAAGCTACAGAGCTTGCCACAAGAACTTTAGCAGTGCTGTTTATGCTACCGAGAGCGGGCGGAACCCACTCATCTATGGACTGAGTTATTGTTTTTTTTTTTTTATGCTTTTCCCGTTTAACCCAGAAGGGTCATGTTTACTTTTCCTGCGAAACCTGCATGAGTTTATGGCTGATAATAAACCAGCAGAAAGAAAACCCAGAGAACGTGTGTCCTGAGTCTGCCTTCAGGAGAGCCGAGCGAGTCGTCTTACCACAGTTGGTGTGAGAGTGCGTGCAGGATTCCAGGAACACGTGTACCTGCCACAAAGACCGGTGGATGTCCTGGGTGAAGGCTGCCAGACAGCTAGAGAAGTCCGGCAGCATGGAGGAGCTCATTAAGCACCTGGTCCAGGCCCAGCAGAGCATACAGCAGCAACACCTACAGAGCCAGCAGAGCATACAGCAGGCCCAGCAGAGCATGCAGCAGCAGCACCAGGAGACGACCAAACTGTTGCTTCAGCAGATCCAGTTGCAGCAAAAGTCGCAGCAGCAGCACCAGCAGGAGGCGCAACAACAGATACAGCTTTTGGCGGACGCCATCGAGAGCCGGGCGGCCACCCCAACCCCAGGGCCGACTGATGATTCTCACGTCAGGAAGGCGGTAAGGCGGGCCATGCAGAAGATGACCCCTGGGGATGATGTAGAAGCATTTCTGACTGTTTTTGAGAGGGTGGCTGATCGGGAGAGACTTCCACCAGCACAGTGGGCAGAGGTTCTGGCGCCATATTTATCGGTGAACCCCAAAAAGCGTATTTTGACTTGGCGCTGCAAGATGCTAAGGAGTATCCCAAACTAAAGACAGAGATCTTAGCACGTCTGGGAGTAAATATGGCAGTAAGAGCCCAGCAAGTTCATCACTGGGCGTATGCTAGCAACAAACCCCCTCGTTCGCAGATGTTTGACTTATTGCATCTTGTTCAGAAGTGGCTACAACCGGAGTCCTCCACTCTGGCCCAGATGGTTGAGCTGGTGGTGATTGATAGATTCATGCATTCCCTTCCCAAGTCAGTACAGACCTGGGTTGCCCAGGGTGATTCCCAGAACGCAGATGACTTTATCGGCCTGGTAGAGAGGTACCAGGTAGTTGAGAGATCTCTTGGGAAACCGGATGCAGTCATTTCTCCCTACTGGGATACCCAAAAGGGGATGGGTTCACCACGGAAGGGTTCTAGAGCCACCACTGGGGGGCGTCCCACTCTTATCGAAGCGACCTTTAGAACAAGTGGGAAAGATATAGTTTTCTGGCGATGTCACAACCCTGGACATGTAGCCGCCAAGTGTCAAATATCCCCTGAGCCCATGGACTGCAGCCTAGGCAGACGGATCTCCTATTATGCCTATCCAGCCTGTAGCGTGGACTGTCGACCCGGCAAGGGACCGCAGGCGTGTACAGTATCCATTAATGGAATAAAAGTGCTTGGGCTGTTGGACTCCGGGAGTCTGGTGACCTTGATCAGAGCATCCCTTCCCCACCAGTTGATCCCTTCCAAAACCCTGGGTGTTCGGTGCATCCATGGTGACGCCAAGGACTATCCCGTGGCCACAGTAACAGTAGGGACAGACTGTGGTGCCCAGTCCCATGAAGTTGGGGTGGTAAAGGACCTGATACATCCCGTCATATTGGGCCGTGATTTTTCCTTATTCTGGGACTTGTGGGGGAAGGGAACTGGACTAAGTAGCATGGCAAAAAGCGAGATCCTTGAAGAAGAACCCCCGACAGAGTCTCAGAGAGAGGAGTTCCCACTGTGCATCCTTGTCGGTGATGAGGGTGAGACGGTGACCGAGGAGGTCGACCTACCTGCGTTAGATATGTCCAGAGAGAACTTTGGGACTGCTCAAGTTCGAGACCTGACCTTAAAAGGGGCGTTCGACCAGGTTACTGTATGTAATGGGGTTGCCCAAGAGCCGGGGGCCGACACCAGATTCCCCCACTTTGCAGTACAAGGGAGTTGCTATATCGGGTGGCCAAACTGAGGGGCGGTGAGATAGTGGAACAGCTGTTAGTGCCGGGGCCATACAGACGGCGGGTGCTAGACATGGCCCATTCACATGTTCTGGGGGGACACCTAGGGGTCGAGAAAACTCAGGAGAGGATACTGAGGAGGTTTTATTGGCCAGGATGTTATCGAGAAATTCAAAACTTTTGTAGGTCCTGCCCCACCTGCCAAATAACCGCTCCCTCCTCCCACTTCCGTAGCCCCTTAGTTCCACTACCTGTGATAGAGGTTCCCTTTGAGAGGATTGCCATGGACCTCGTGGGCCCCATAGTCAAATCAGCTCGGGGCCACCAATATATCCTGGTCGTCATGGACTATGCGACTCGGTATCCAGAAGCGGTTCCCCTAAGGAACATGTCCAGTAAAAGTATAGCCCGAGAGTTGGTCCATATTTTTGCTCGGACAGGTCTACCAAAAGAGATCCTAACAGACCAAGGAACCCCCTTCATGAGCAAGGTGATGAAGGAGCTTTGCAGAGTCCTTCAGATAACTCAGCTGCGGACCTCGGTTTATCATCCACAAACGGACGGCCTAGTGGAACGCTTCAACAAGACCTTAAAGGCGATGCTCAAGAAGGTCGTTGAAAAGGATGGGAGAGACTGGGACTACCTGCTCCCATTTCTGCTTTTCTCAGTCAGAGAAGTTCCTCAAGCCTCCACGGGCTTCTCTCCATTTGAGCTCCTATATGGGCGGCATCCAAGAGGTCTCCTAGACATCGCCAAGGAAACTTGGGAGGCTGAAGTCACGCCACACCGGAGTATCATCAAACATGTCGCCCAGTTACAGGAGAGAATGTCAAAGGTGATGCCCATCGTAAAGGAACATCTCCTTCAGGTGCAGGAAGCCCAGGCGAGAGTCTATAACCAGTCGGCGAGACTAAGACAGTTCCAGCCCAGAGACCGTGCTTTGGTGCTGATCCCTACCGTCGAGAGCAAGTTCCTCGCCAAATGGCAAGGTCCATACGAGGTGGTGGAGAAAGTCAGCGAGGCTAATTATAAAGTCCACCAGCCTGGCCGAAGGAAGGCACATCAAATATATCATATAAACTTGCTCAAGCCGTGGCGGGACCGTGAACCTGTGGAAACTCCTTGCCTGGGAGCCGCACCAGAATACAAGGTGGAGGAGGTCACTATTGCAGAGACTCTATCACCAGCCCAAAAGCAACAGTGTCGAGAATTACTACAGCGGAATCGGGACCTGTTCTCAGAGGTTGGTCTAGGGGCCGTACTCTCCCAAGAAATAAATGGGGAAGAACATCCCATTCTCTATCTAAGCCGAAAGCTGTCCTCCTGCGAGAAGAACTACGCCATAGTAGAGAAAGAGTGTTTAGCCATAAAATGGGCCGTGGATACACTGAAATATTACCTACTAGGCCGGAAGTTAAAATTATAGTATCAGACCATGCCCCGTTGAGATGGTTGAGGGAAAAGAGGGGAAAAAATGCTAGGGTAACTAGATGGTTCCTAGAGCTGCAAGAATTTAACTTTCACGTGGAGCATAGGCCAGGGAAGTTACATGGGAATGCAGATGCCCTCTCTAGGATTTCCTGTCTGGTGTCAGAAGGTGCCCAAACCCCCGGCTTTGGGCAGAGGGGGGGAATATGTGACAGTGTCACTGGTTTTATATGTGAGGGGAGGTATGTGTCACACAGGATGCTCTCCTGTGTGAACTAAGACCTACTTCATTTATCTGCCAGCATGTTATATGTTAAAAGGGTGTGGCTGAGCAATGTATAAAAGCTCAGTCCTGTTTTTTTTTCTCTGGTGTAGTCTGGAGAGGAAAGACTCCAGACAGGATAGTGGAAGCTACAGAGCTTGCCACAAGGACTTTAGCAGTGCTGTTTATGCTACCGAGAGCGGGCGGAACCCACTCATCTATGGACTGAGTTATTGTTTTTTTTTTTTTTATGCTTTTCCCGTTTAACCCAGAAGGGTCATGTTTACTTTTCCTGCGAAACGTGCATGAGTTTATGGCTGATAATAAACCAGCAGAAAGAAAACCCAGAGAACGTGTGTCCTGAGTCTGCCTTCAGGAGAGCCGAGCGAATCGTCTTACCACACCGGGTACACCCAAACGTCACTTCCGGTCACATGACCAGCCGGCACTCTGTCAGAAAAACCAGCACCACACTCCCTGGTTCACACAAGCGCCTGGACACAGCAGGATTTGTGTCCCACTAATTCCACCGTCAGTGAGTATACCATAAGGCTAATATTGCACATAGAAGCGCTATCTTTTTAGCCTCATGTTACCCCTTATCCTCTATCTCACACAGCATATGCAATATTGCCGGGGATCATTACCTGCCCCTTAGTTGGAGACATCCGGCTGCACTAATTCTGCTCTCCAAACGCTACCAATGATAGTGAGTACAACCATGAGTCAGATCATTCCCATGAAAGGAACGGCTCATTCAAGTTTTATTTCACTACTTATTTTCTGTTTATTCCATATAGCATGGGCATACCCTGTTATGGGTCTGCGGAACACACCAAATATATAATGTAGAAAGGTGCGTTCGCAGCCCGGGGTCCACCGTGCAAGCGGAGCCTGCTGCTAGTAAAAATGGCGCGAGAAGCAAACTCTGTTATCCCGCAGAGTCGCCAACATAAACGCCGTAATGCGCTGTGGCAATGAGTGCGAACTCTGTTACTCCACAGAGCCGCTAGAAGGAGAGCCGCAGCGCTATATGGCGATGAGTGCGCACTCACTAGACACAACTGAGTGGCAAAGAAAACACGCTAGGGCGCTGACTAGCGTTGAAAGCGAACCCTGTTACGTCACAGGGCCGCTGAGAAAAAGCACTGTGACCTGTAAGGCTCTCAGGTACACAGTTAAGTGCTAAGCGTACATAAAGCGTGATCATGTGCTAATGTCCTCGCGGGAGTCACCCGCAATCTATGGCGTCTGTACGCCAGACCCTGAATACGGCAATCAAAACTCCTCACCGGTTATGCCGGTAATCTAGGGCATCTAGGACACCGACCCTGACCAGCTACCATACCAAACTCCTCACCGATTAAGTCGGTATTCTAGTGGCTTATTTCAGCCGGGTCCCTATCCACACATACACATGACCACACTGGCGCATAGCATACAATGGTTGATATTAGCGCATCGCGGCCCAGCCATGCTACCCTTATATAGCAACAGCTACAGGACCTTCCAGGAACAAGGACCAATGAGAAACTGTTACAAACACATGTAGCTACATGACCTTCCTGGCGGACCAATAGGAGCCGCTGCAGCACCTGAACATGTGACCCCTGATCTCCAATGAGAGATCTCACTTTGGGCATGCTCAGAAGGGAAAACGCAGGACTTTGTCCCAAAGACGTCTGCTCCAGCACTGGCTATAATAGCAGATCCAGGAAAGGCAGCAGCAAGTCAGTGTACAGTAGTGGAGTGGGCAAGACGCTTGGATCGACGTCTCTGCTGAGCAGGCTCCACTGCGGCCGGAGATGAATGGGAGACCGCAGCGGGACAGGTTTGAGACTCCCCTTGTGCAGCATCGGAAATCGAACTGTAACATTACCCCCCCTCCTAGGTCCACACTTCTTTGGGCCTCGCTGCGCTCAAAGGCAGCGATGAGCTGCGGAGCGTAAGCAGGCTCCCAGGATCTATTCTCAGGCCCATAATCCACCAAATAAAATTTTTTGCCTCGTACCACCTTGCACCCAACAATGGCGTTCATCTCATGATCGTCGGTAGGTGAACCCGACGTCCCGGCAGATGACTCGGAAAACCGGGAAATGGCCACGGGTTTCAAGAGGGACACGTGAAAGGTGTCAGTGATACCAAGGCGAGGTGGAAGGGCTAGGCGGTAAACCACCGGGTTCACCTGCTCAAGAACTTTAAAGGGCCCAAAAAGCGAGGTGCCAACTTGGTGGACTCTACCCGCAGCCTGATGTTTCGGGCAGAAAGCCACACTAGGTCACCCGAGCAAATGTAGGAGCGGGGCCGATGGGCATCGGCCGAAGACCTCATCCTCTCTTTGGAGGCCTGAATGGCATCCGAGTGCGGTCCCAAATGTCCCGTGCCTCCACAGCCCAGTCTGCCACCCTGGAATCGGCGAAGACACGGGCATAGGCACTGACCCGCGGATGCTGACCGTAGTTCAGGAGGAATGGGGTCTGTCCGGGATCGCCAAGGAGTCAGCTGTTGTGAATGGGTTTGAGATGAGTTCTGAGCAGAGGCTCCCTCTGGTGGTTACAAGCGGTGCTAGTGAAGATTGTGAGGACTGGGAATCAGGTGTTACTGACTGGTCTTATATAAGGGAGTCATTTTCCCATCAGGGTTGCCGGTGATCAATTGTTCTGGTCTGAATCCTTCATTCCAGTTTCCCTTGTAGCCTGCTGTGTCGTGTCTGCATCTCCTGCTTACAGATAAGACTTTTCTTCTTTTGTGTTTTTGCTATATTTTTGCATTTTGTACTGCACTTCTTTGGGGGCCTTCAGGGTCCCCTCTGGGGGCTTCTGCCCTCTCAGTTTAGTTCAGCCACTGAGTTTTGTTCTTTTGCTTTTTCCAGTTTTTTCAGTGGCTGCTGTTTTGATTTTGTTACACCAGAGAACTAATTTAGGTGGTAGAGGTCGTGTGATCTCAGGTGATTTTGAAATTAGTAGAGTTGGTGCTTTTCAGGGTTTTCTGGGATTGCAGTAAGTACCCTTCCTATCCTTTTCTATTTAGATAGTTTGGGCCCCAGCGTTTGCTCATACTATTTTCTTTCTGTGTCAGTATTTCCTCTTGTCTAACCGCCATTACATGTTTGGGGGCTTTCTATTATCTTTGGGGTTCTGCTCCGGGGCAGATAGCTTTCCTGTTTCTGTCTTTAGGTGTAGTTAGTTTCTCAGGCTGTGACGAGGCGTCTAGGACCAACGTAGGAACGCTCCACGGCTGCCTCTAGTTGTGGTGGTTAGTCAGGGTACTGCAATCTCATAGATTCCAACTGCTCTGGTGTATTGCCTTTTTGCCTGCTCTCCTCAGCTACCGAAACATAACAGTATCACCGGCCTAAAAATTGAAAATTGTATGGTACTCACAGAAGGGAAAAATATTGTGAAAGAAAAAAGGTTGTCAGAGTTGTCAGAGATATTTTTCTGTTTGTTGCATTTTTTTTTTTCCCTCTGTATCTCTGGGTGCTGGGGAGGATCTTTTCTCCCAATGGAGTTTGCACGGTTGTCTGGCCGTGTGGATCAGCTTGCCACTGAGGTTCAGAGTATTGCTGCATATCTTGCTAGGTTGCCTGTTGTGGAACCTAGGATTCCCATGCCAGATTTGTTTTTGGGGATCGAGCTAAGTTTCAGAATTTCAAAAATAATTGTAAATTGTTTTTTGCCTTAAAATCTAAGTCCTCAGGAAACGCAGCGCAGCAGGTTCAAATTATCATCTCTCTCCTGCGCGGCGATCCTCAGGATTGGGCTTTTTCCCTGATACCTGGGGATCCTGTTTTGAGTGATGTTGATGCGTTTTTTCAGGCTTTGGGGTTATTGTACGATGAGCCTAATGTCACTGATCAACTGAAAAAACCTTGTTGGCATTAAATCAGGGGCTTGATGACGCTGAGTTATACTGTCAGAGATTCCGTAGGTGGGCAGTCCTGACCAAATGGAATGACGACGCTTTGGCGGCCCTTTTCCGGAAGGGTCTGTCAGATAATGTAAAGGATGTTATGGTGGGATTCCCTGTCCCCTCTGGTCTCAATGATTCTATGTCATTAGCGATTCAAATTGACAGACGTTTGCGTGAGCGGAGAAGTATGCGTGGAATGGTGTTGCCTTGTGAACCAGCTTCTGAACCCATGCAGTGTGATAGAGTGGTGTCTGGGGCACAGCGTCATGAGTTTCGAAAGCGCAATGGGTTATGTTTCTACTGTGGTGATGCCTCTCATGCTATTTCAGTCTGCCCTAAGCGGGGAAGACGTTTTGCACGCTCAGTTGTCTTGGTAGTGTTCAGACTAAGTTTTTATTAACTGTCACTCTGATATGCTCTCTGTCCTCATTTTCTGCTCAGGCTTTCGTTGATTCTGGAGCAGCTATTAACCTGATGGATTATGATTTTGCTAAACGTTGTGGGTTTCCCTTGATACCCCTACAGAAGTCTATTCCCCTACTGGGGATCGATTCTACCCCTTTGGCTGAGAATAAACCCCAGTTTTCTACTCAGGTGATAATGAGGGTTGAACCTGATCACCAGGAGTGCTGCAAATTTTTGGTTCTATATAATCTGCATGACATTATCGTGCTGGGTTTCCCTTGGTTACAGTCTCATAATCCTGTTTTGGATTGGAAATCTGTGTCTGTAACCAGTTGGGGCTGCCAATGTGTTAATACCAACACTCCTGTTTTTTCTGCCTCCCCCCAGGCTCAGGATGTTCCTGACTTTTTGTTTGATTTTTCTGATGTGTTTAGCGAAAGTAAATCTGCATCCTTGCCTCCCCATAGGAACTATGACTGCGCTATTGAATTAGTGCCGGGTAGTAAATTCCCTAAAGGTCGCCTTTTTAACTTGTCTGTACCTGAACATGACGCTATGCGGTCTTATATCAAGGAATCATTGGAGAAGGGTCATATCAGACCATCCTCTTCACCCTTAGGTGCCGGTTTTTTCTTTGTGGCCAAAAAGATGGTTCATTAAGGCCGTGTATTGATTATCGTCTCTTGAACAATATTACTGTGAAATATCAATACCCGTTACCCTTGATTTCTGACCTGTTTTCCAGGGTGAAAAACGCTACTTGGTTTACCAAGCTTGACCTCAGGGGGGCGTATAACCTTATTCGCATTAAGCACGGGGATGAATGGAAGACGGCATTCAATACCCCTGAAGGGCATTTTGAGTACCTAGTGATGCCCTTTGGGCTCACTAATGCTCCTTCCGTCTTCCAGTCCTTCATGAATGACATTTTCAGGGATTTTGTGGACAAATTTCTGATTGTTTATTTGGATGATATCTTGATTTTTTCTAATGACTGGGACTCTCATGTGAAAACATGTTCGAACTGTATTCCAGATTTTGAGAGAGAATGCTCTGTATGTGAAGGGATCAAAGTGTCTTTTTGGCGTACAGAGGATCTCATTTCTGGGATTCATTTTGTCCCCATCTGTTATTGAAATGGACCCGGTCAAGGTTCAGGCCATCTGTGATTGGGTCCAACCTACTTCATTAAAGGCTCTTCAGAGATTTTTGGGTTTTGCCAATTTTTATCGTAAATTTATTGGTAATTTCTCGGTTATTGTTAAACCATTAACTGATTTGACCAGAAAGGGTTCTGATGTGGTGAATTGGCCTCCTGAGGCAGTCTCTGCATTTCAGGAACTTAAGCAGAGATTCACTTCTGCTCCTGTTCTACGGCAGCCTGATGTTTCTCTGCCATTTCAGGTGGAGGTTGATGCCTCTGAAATTGGGGCAGGTGCCGTTTTGTCCCAAAAAGATCCAGAGACCTCTAAAAGTAACCCTTGTGCCTTTTTCTCTCGAAAATTTTCTCCTACTGAACGTAATTATGACGTGGGTAATCGGGAGTTGTTGGCCATGAAGTGGGCTTTTGAAGAGTGGAGACATTGGCTGGAGGGAGCCAAACATCAGGTGGTGGTCCTTACGGACCATAAGAATCTGGTCTATCTGGAATCTGCCAAGCGACTCAATCCTAGACAGGCCAGGTGGGCCTTGTTTTTCACACGTTTTAATTTTGTGGTTTCCTTTCTTCCTGGCACTAAGAATGTTAAGGCGGATGCCCTCTCGAGGAGTTTCCTTGCGGACTCTCCTGAGTTATCTGATCCTTCTGTTATTTTGAAAGAGGGTGTAGTTCTTTCCGCCATCTCGCCCAATTTGAGACTTGCTCTGGAGGGGTGTCAGGAGGATAGGCCCGAGCGCTGCCCTGTTGGAAAATTGTTTGTCCCGGACCAATGGAAAAAGAGTGTGATGTCTGAGATTCATTGTTCCGCATTGGCTGGGCATCCCGGAATTTTTGGTACCAGAGACTTGGTTAGTCGGTCCTTTTGGTGGCCTACCTTGTCTCGTGATGTCAGGGAATTTGTGCAGTCCTGCGGGACTTGCTCTCGCTCCAAGCCTTGCTCTCGCTCTAGTGGTTTGTTGATGCCATTGCCTGTGCCCAAGAGACCATGGACCCATATCTCTATGGATTTCATTTCCGATCTTCCTGTTTCTCAGAGAATGACCACCATCTGGGTAATTTGTGATAGGTTTTCCAAAATGATACATCTTGTGCCATTACCTAAGTTGCCTTCCTCCTCTGAATTGGTGCCGTTGTTCCTTCAGCACGTGGTTCGTTTACACGGCATTCCTGAGAACATTGTGTCTGACAGAGGAGTCCAGTTTGTTTCCAGATTTTGGAGGACTTTTTGTTCTAAACTGGGTGTTCAATTGTCTTTCTCCTCGGCATTTCATCCTCAGACCAATGGTCAAACTGAGAGAACAAACCAGACATTGGAGACTTATCTAAGATGCTTTGTGTCTGCTGATCAGGATGACTGGGTCTCTTTTTTGCCTTTGGCTGAGTTTGCTCTTAATAATAGGGCTAGCTCTGCCACTTTGATGTCTCCGTTTTTCTGTAATTCTGGGTTTCACCCTCGATTTTCTTCAGGACAGACGGAGGCTTCTGTCTGTCCAGGTGTTGACTCTGTTGTGGAGCGTATGCAACAGATTTGGGACCAGGTAGTGGAGAGGTTGTCCCTCTCTCAGGAGAAGGCCCAGCGGTTTGCTAACCGGCATAGGACTGATGGTCCTCGGTTTAAAGTGGGGGACTTGGTCTGGTTGTCCTCAAAGAATATTCCTATGAGAGTAGCATCTCCTAAATTTAAGCCTAGGTTCATTGGACCTTATAAGATCATGGAGATTATTAATCCTGTTTCTTTTCGTTTGCTTCTTCCAGGGACATTTAAGATCCATAACGTGTTCCACAAGTCCTTGTTGAAGAGGTTTGTTGAGCCAGTGGTTCCTGCTGCTGTGCCTCCTGACCCTGTTTTGGTTGAGGGCAATCTGGAGTATGTGGTTGAGAAAATATTGGATTCTCGTTTTTCTAGACGGAAACTCCAGTATTTGGTTAAATGGAGAGGTTATGGTCAGGAAGACAATTCTTGGGTGTTTGCTTCGGACATCCATGCTAGGAGACTTATCCGTGCGTATCATAGAACTCATCCTGACCGACCTGGTTGCTCAAATGAGGGTTCGGTGACCCCTCCTCAAGGGGGGGTACTGTTGTGAATGGGTTTGAGATGAGTTCTGAGCAGAGGCTCCCTCTGGTGGTTACAAGCGGTGCTAGTGAAGATTGTGAGGACTGGGAATCAGGTGTTACTGACTGGTCTTATATAAGGGAGTCATTTTCCCATCAGGGTTGCTGGTGATCAATTGTTCTGGTCTGAATCCTTCATTCCAGTTTCCCTTGTAGCCTGCTGTGTCGTGTCTGCATCTCCTGCTAACAGATAAGACTTTGTCTTCTTTTGTGTTTTTGCTATATTTTTGCATTTTGTACTGCACTTCTTTGGGGGCCTTCAGGGTCCCCTCTGGGGGCTTCTGCCCTCTCAGTTTAGTTCAGCCACTGAGTTTTTGTTCTTTTGCTTTTTCCAGTTTTTTCAGTGGCTGCTGTTTGATTTTGTTACACCAGAGAACTAATTTAGGTGGTAGAGGTCGTGTGATCTCAGGTTATTTTGAAATTAGTAGAGTTGGTGCTTTTCAGGGTTTTCTGGGATTGCAGTAAGTACCCTTCCTATCCTTTTCTATTTAGATAGTTTGGGCCCCAGCGTTTGCTCATTACTATTTTCTTTCTGTGTCAGTATTTCCTCTTGTCTAACCACCATTACTTGTTTGGGGGCTTTCTATTATCTTTGGGGTTCTGCTCCGGGGCAGATAGCTTTCCTGTTTCTGTCTTTAGGTGTAGTTAGTTTCTCAGGCTGTGACGAGGCGTCTAGGACCAACGTAGGAACGCTCCACGGCTGCCTCTAGTTGTGGTGGTTAGTCAGGGTACTGCAATCTCATGGATTCCAACTGCTCTGGTGTATTGCCTTTTTGCCTGCTCTCCTCAGCTACCGAAACATAACAGTCAGCCACAGCATTATTTAGAGCGAACTCAGCCCACGAAAGCAAGGATGCCCAGTCATCCTGCCTGGCAGAGACAAAATGTCGCAAGTATGTGACCAAGGTCTGGTTGGCCCTCTCTACCAACCCATTCGTCTCGGGATGGTATGCAGAGGAGAGATTCAACTCAATGCTGAGTAACGACACAGCTCTCTCCAGAACCGAGACGCAAACTGGGGACCTCGATCACTGACAATTTTGTCTGGCATACCGTGTAGGCGGAAAATATGCCTAATGAAATTAAGGCGGGCCAACGGCCCGTGCACCATTTTGGAGAAGTGGTCGGTTATCACCCAGATGATGGTGCAGCCCCGAGACTTGGGTAAGCCCACCACAAAATCCATCCCGACCATCTCCCAAGGCCTGTCTGCCACCGGTAAAGGAAAAGTAACCCAGCTGGCCGTTGTCGAGGGTACTTAATCTTGGCGCAGGAGACGCACGCCTGAACGTATTCCCTGACGTCACGGGACCATCTGCGGCCACCAGTATGTCCTCGCCAGCAACTCAGAAGTCCTTTTGGTCCCAAAATGTCCACCCACCCTGGATGAATGTGCCCAAGAGAGTACCTCCGGTCGCAAATTGGTAGGCACAAAAGTCTTGCCTGAAGGCACAGACTCAAGCAAAACCGGAGCCACCGTTCTTAGGCTTTCTGTGGGGACAATCAGCCGAGGCTCCTCCTCCACCTCCTCAGAGGACACCACGGAGCGGGATAGAGCATCTGCGCGAATGTTCTTCTCACCGGAGAGGAAATGGAGGGTGAAATGGAACCGGGAGAAAAACAAGGACCATCTGGCCTGACGGGAATTTAGCCGCTGGGCTGTCTGCAAATACACCAAGTTCTTGTGGTCTGTGAACACTTGGAAGGGGAAGCGAGCCCCCTCCAGAAGATGTCGCCACTCGGAGAAGGCCAACTTCATAGCCAGTAACTCCCTGTCCCCGATGGAATAATTCCTCTCTGCTGGTGTAAAGGTTTTGGAAAAGAAGAAGCAGGGATGCTTCCGACCCTGGGCATCCTTTTGAAAAAGGACTGCTCCAGCACCAACAGAAGAGGCATCCACCTCTAAGATAAACAGTTTATCGACATCGGGGCGATGTAAGATGGGAGCACTGGCGAAATGCGACTTGATGGAGGAGAACGCCTTGGTGACCTCCTCTGACCACAACTTGGGATTAGCTCCCTTCTTGGTGAGGGCTACCAAGGGAGCTACCAAAGTGGAGAAGTGGGGAATGAATTGGCGATAGTAGTTAATGAACCCCATAAAGCGCTGCACCGCCTTAAGGTTAGTGGGGTTCTTGCCAATCCATCACAGCCTGTAGTTTGGTAGGATCCATAGCCAATCCCTGGGTGGAGATGATATAGCCCAGAAAGGTAGAGACTCCTGCTCAAACATGCACTTCTCCAACTTCGCATATAGGGAATTTGCTCGCAAGAGGTCGAAGACCTTGCAGACATCTCTCCGGTGGGAGGCCATATCTGGAGAAAAGATGAGAATGTCATCCAGATAGACTACCACCGAGGTGGTCAACATATCCCGGAAGATGTCGTTCACAAAGTCTTGGAAGACAGCTGGAGCATTACAGAGCCCAAAGGGCATTACCAGATATTCATAATGCCCATCCCTGGTGTAAATGCCGTCTTCCACTCGTCCCCCTCACGGATGCGAATCAGGTTATACGCACCCCGCAGGTCTAGCTTAGTAAATACCCTTGCTCCCCGAAGCCTGTCAAAAAGCTCAGAGATTAGCGGCAAAGGATACTTATTTTTCACGGTGATAGCGTTGAGACCCCTATAATCAATGCACGGACGTAGTTCTCCGTTCTTCTTCTGCACAAAGAAGAACCCCGCTCCCGCTGGTGACACCGACTTCCTAATGAATCCCCTTGCCAAGTTCTCCTGAATATATTGGGACATGGCCTCTGTCTCAGGAAGAGAGAGGGGATAGACCCTTCCTCTAGGAGGCTCAGCTCCAGGCAAGAGGTCGATAGGACAGTCATAGGGGCGATGAGGCGGAAGAGTCTCCGCAGCCTTCTTTGAGAAAACGTCGGCATAAGACCAATAGACCTTGGGAAGAGGAGAGAGATCTATGGGTATCTCAGTGGTGTTGACCTGCACGCTGTCCCTAATGCATCTGCCTTTACATAAATTACCCCAACCCAGAATTCTCCCTGAAGCCCACTCAATATGGGGAGAGTGGTGGCAGGGCCAGGGTAATCCCAACAAAACCTCATCTATACCCTCAGGGAGGATAAAAAATTATATATTCTCCTGATGGGAAGAAGACATAGACAAGGTGAGTGGAACCGACTGATGGGTGATTTGTGAGGGCAGAATTGCTCCGTTCAACACCCGAACCGATACTGGTTCAGCCAGCAACACCAAAGGCATGGTGTGGCGAGAAGCAAAGGAGGATGACATAAAATTTCCCTCTGCCCCAGAATCCACACACAGCTTGACGGGTAGGGTGGTAGAACCGTGGGTAATTATCCCCTTGAGGAGCACTTTAGGGGCAAAACTCATGGTGTCCAGTGACCCTGTTCCTACGGTTACTGGGCGCGACCGCTTATTCAGCCGCTGTGGACATCGGTTGGCAAAATGTCCCTGCTGCTGGCAAATATAACAAATCGGGGATGGACGAGTGACCCGAGATTCAGATCCTGCAGGAGCAACCTCCTGAAGGTCGGGCGACTCCAGAGGGTTGGTGAAGGTAGGAGCCAACCGGACCCTCTGCCTACACTGGACACGTTCCAGCCTCCGCTCGTGGAAACGGAGGTCGACGCGGGTGGAAATAGCGATAAGCTTCTCCAGTGTGGCAGGAATCTCCCTGGTAGCCAAGGCGTCTTTCACATGACCCGCCAGTCCTCTCCAGAACACGGGAATGAGGACTTTATCTGGCCACTCTAATTCCGAGGCCAGAGTCCGAAATTGGACAGCAAAATGGCTGACCAAAGCCGAACCCTGGGTACTTGCCAGCAGTTTGAACGCCGCATCGTGGGTGACCTGAGGTCCTAGAAAAACCTTTTTCAGAGCCTCCAGAAAACGAGAAGCGCTCTGCACCACACGGTCGTCGCGCTCCCACAGCGGCGTTGCCCACTCCAACGCTCTGCCCGACAGAAGAGCTATCACAAAGCCCACTTGTGCACGATCCATGGGGAAACGTGCAGCCAGAAGCTCGAGGTGTATGGAGCACTGACTTATGAATCCCCGACATTGCTTGCTGTCACCAGCAAACTTGTCTGGAAGCGGGAGGTGGGACAATGTAGGGACAGAGGTGGCAGAGGACAAACTGGCTGCAGCTACACTAGCAGCCTGAACAGCGACTGCGGTAACATCCACAGCTGAGGTTGTGCGCTCAAGAGCCGCCAACCTACCCTCCAGCTGCTGGATGTACAGCTGTAATCGCTGTTCATCCGCGATTTTACTAGCCAGACCCTGGCGCTAATATTATGTTATGGGTCTGCGGAACACACCAAATATATAATGTAGAAAGGTGCGTTCGCAACCCGGGGTCCACCGTGCAAGCGGAGCCTGCTGCTAGTAAAAATGGCACGAGAAGCAAACTCTGTTATCCCGCAGAGTCGCCAACATAAACGCCGTAATGCGCTGTGGCAATGAGTGCGAACTCTGTTACTCCACAGAGCCGCTAGAAGGAGAGCCGCAGCGCTATATGGCGATGAGTGCGCACTCACTAGACACAACTGAGTGGCAAAGAAAACACACTAGGGCACTGACTAGCGTTGAAAGCGAACCCTGTTACGTCACAGGGCCGCTGAGAAAAAGCACTGTGTCCTGTAAGGCTCTCAGGTACACAGTTAAGTGCTAAGCGTACATAAAGCGTGATCATGTGCTAATGTCCTCGCGGGAGTCACCCGCAATCTATGGTGTCTGAACGCCAGACCCTGAATACGGCAATCAAAACTCCTCACCGGTTATGCCGGTAATCTAGGGCATCTAGGACACCGACCCTGACCAGCTACCATACCAAACTCCTCACCGATTAAGTCGGTATTCTAGTGGCTTATTTCAGCCGGGTCCCTATCCACACATACACATGACCACACTGGTGCATAGCATACAATGGTTGATATTAGCGCATGGCGGCCCAGCCATGCTACCCTTTTATAGCAACAGCTACAGGACCTTCCAGGAACAAGGACCAATGAGAAACTGTTACAAACACATGTAGCTACATGACCTTCCTGGCGGACCAATAGGAGCCGCTGCAGCACCTGAACATGTGACCCCTGATCTCCAATGAGAGATCTCACTCTGGGCATGCTCAGAAGGGAAAACGCAGGACTTTGTCCCAAAGACGTCTGCTCCAGCACTTGCTATAATAGCAGATCCAGGAAAGGCAGCAGCAAGTCACTGCACAGTAGTGGAGTGGGCAAGACGCTTGGACCAACGTCTCTGCTGAGCAGGCTCCACTGCGGCCGGAGATGAATGGGAGACCGCAGCGGGACGGGTTCGAGACTCCCCTTGTGCAGCAGCGGGAAATCGAACCCTAACATACCCAGGATCAAAACTGGGGTCGACCATGGTCGTTCAGGTTGTGAAATTTTAGAACGAAAAAGATGAATGAAACAGCTCCATACCTGTATATATATCATCACCAGCCCACTGAGCCCAGCACCACCTGTATATATCATCACCAGCCCACTGAGCCCAGCACCACCTGTATATATCATTACCAGCCCACTGAGCCCAGCACCACCTGTATATATATCAGCCCAGCCTCAGCCCCTGTATATACATCAGCCCAGCCCCAGCCCTTGTATATACATGAGCCCAGCCACAGCCCATGTATACACATCAGCCCAGCCAGCCCCAGCCCCTGTATACATCAGCCTAGACAGCCCCTGTGTACATCAGCCACAGCCAGACCCCAGTCCCTGTATACATCAGCCCAGCCAGCCCCTGTGTACATCAGCCACAGCAGCCCCCATCCCCTGTATACACATCAGCCCAGTTAGCCCCTGTATACATCAGCCCAGCCACAGCCAGGCCCTGTATATACATTAGCCCAGCCAGCTCCTGTATACATCGGCCACAGCCAGCCCCTGTATACATCAGCCAGCCCCCAGCCCCTGTATACATCAGCCACAGCCAGCCCCTGTATACATCAGCCACAGCCAGCCAGCCCCTGTATACATCAGCCAGGCCTCATCCCCTGTATACATAAGCCACAGCCCCAGCTCAGCACCTGTCCTGACTCCTGACACTCTACGCTCCTCTGGATGCCTGGGTTGAGAGAAAGTCACTGACCTGATATGTTCAAGGTCAATGGGCGTGCTGCAGCCAGGGGCAGGAGACGGGGAGAGCAGAGCCATCTCTCTCTCTGACCGCAAAGAACGTCCTGACGTTCAACATCAGGCGTTCTTATTAACCCCCTATGTACAGGGCATCAGGGTCACTGTGCGCACCTGTAAAGCCACCGTGCCCGAAGATTTAAAAGGCCGGCGGCAGGAAAAACAGGTGACCAGGCCTCATGATAGGTGCGCGGCACTCCACTACTTCTAGGGGGGAAGCTGCCCCCCCTGCCCCATGGTGGGTACGCCCATGGGACAACATGACATTTTTTAAATTATATATTTAAATAATTAAAAAAACAGCATGGAGACACCTGTATTCATGATACTGAGCCTTGTTAATGCTGACATCTTAGGGTTACATCCTGCAGCTGCTAATTTTGCCAGGCTGTTTATCAAAAATACAGAGGAACACAGATAATTTTTAAAAAATTTTTTTTATTTATAGTGTAATTGAGTCAATTGATGCCACTTTTTCTGGTATCTGACCCTAATTTTAGCTGTTTTGGCTGCTCTTTTGCACCCCTGAAGGTGTTGTCTATGGATTTTGTTTTGCCTCCCATTGAAGTCAATGGGATTTGGGCATGTTCATGGAACCAATCTACGAACATGTTCGGCAAACGTCGGGATGTTCGACAATCCAAACCGAACCTTGAAAGTTTTGCTCATCTCTAATTAAGAGGCAAATGCCCCTAATTACTTTGTGCTGTGGATGCACCAGAATCTAAAATCTGCTTAAGCTATATGATAGAATAAGTTTCTTCTATCATTTGTGCCACATTTGGTGTACATTAGAGTGAATCTGCTGTGCCACATTTGGACACGCAGAACTTTTCATTATACAATGGCAAAACTTTATACTATATCAGACTTTATTTTTGAGGTGTAAGTAGCGAATTACGTATAGCACCTTATAGCTTTACTAAGTAATGCTTTTTGCTTCATTTTACTAACCTTCATTGTTTCTTTCTAACAATAAAGACTGATGATAGAGGTTGAAAATTATAACATGACAAAGATAGCAAGTACAGTAAATTATACAGTTTCAGTTAGTTATACAGTGACATAATAATTGGATTTACTGATGCTATTATTGCATCTGTATTTCCAGCAAAAGAAATTCATAATATATCTGATTTTAACTTAAGGTTGGGAAACTAAGAAACCTCATTAAAGATTATTTTTTTCATCTAGCTTTCCAAGTATTTGTACTTTCTTTGTTTAGAGAAATTCTATTTTAATTAAGGAGAAATTAATAGGATAAATATAGTTCGACTGACAGCATTGTTTTATCAGGTCCAAAGATATTCTAAAATATAGCTGAGTTTTTCACACTAATTGTTAGATTGTCTTGGCAACAATATAAAATAAATATACAGGTATATACCATTCCATTTTAGCTTTATTGATGCAAGAATTGAATGTGACATTTGAATATCTCCATGCATTTCCTGCATGTGGCAATAACAAACTATTGTTAAGTAATTTTTAAAAAATAAAACATAATATAGCAATAAAGTAAATGATAAATAACATCCATTAAACAATAAAATATTATAAAAACATGTTTTCTTTAAATAAAGGATTAAGCTAATAAAATGAACCTGGACTAAGAATTTCTGATTGCATAGTGCATATTTTCATGGACATTGAATATACAGTATAAGCCACACATATATGCTAGTGGCACACCACTTAAAACCCTATGGTTCGTGAGTCTTCTCATACACCATACCACAAGATCAAGTGAGGAGAGACTGGGAACTATTCAAAGATTGCTCTAGTGATCAGTGTAGGCCCCTGTAGTTGTGCCCCCAACAAACATATTTTTATTACTTATCCTTTAATGGATAAAATTATTTAATGGGAAAGATGCTTTAATGAACAACAACTAGGTCTAGAGAAGAGAAGAACTTTTGAAATTTAAATTTGCCAAAGTTGCCTAATTTTTTGCAAGCATTCGATTTGCGGCGTTGCTTAATGCGAATTTCAATACTAGAAAGCTTGTAATTGCTCATACAATACACGTGGTGGAGAGAGAACCCAGCTGGCCATAAGAGCTTACACTTTAGAGAGAGGACTCCCATGACCATAAAAGCTTACACTCTACACGGGAGAGAAAGACAGAGTGAGAGAGAGTCCTGCTGACAATAAGATCTTAACTCTTCAGGAGAGAGAGACAGAGAAAGAGAACCATGACAATGATCTCTCTATAGGAAAGAGAGATGGCCCCGATGACCATTAGTGCTTACAAACTACAGAAGGTAGACTCACACAGTTAATATGTAAACAAAAAACAAAACAAAACCCTGCTTGGGAGAGAAGAACAGACAAAAGGCGGCACCCTAAAGCCTGGGTCTCACATAGCGATACACCAGCGATCCCGACAACGATATGCACTTGTCAGGATCGCTGGTGTATCGCTACATGATCGCTGCTGAGCTGCCAAACAGGCAGCTCAGGGCAGCGATCAGCACAGCGACACTGCGGGTAACATCGCTTAGTTACCCGCAGTGTACCTTGGATACCAGCGCCCTGATATAGGGAGCTGGTAACCAAGGTATACATCGGGTTTCCAGGCGCTGCGCGGTGCCTGGAAACCCGATATGTACCTTGGTTACCAGCTCCCTGCATCAGGGCGCTGGTATCCAAGGTACACAGCGGGTTTCTAGGCACAGCCCCACGCCTGGAAACCGGCTGTGTACCTTGGTTACCAGCCGATCGCTGGTCTCCCGCCTGTCACACGCAGCGATGCGTGCCTGTCAGCGGGAGACCAGCGATCAAAAAAATGTCCAGGACATTCAGCGACGATCAGCGATACCCGGCAGGGGGGCTGATCGTCGCTGAATGTCACACACAGCGATATCGCTGGGGAGATCGCTGCTGCGTCACAAAACTAGTGACTCAGCAACGATCTCGCTAGCGAGATCGCTGTGTGAGACGGGGGCTTAAGTGCGTATACACAATATATAATAGTCTTTGATGGGTGCACAACTTCATGCACTCACCTGGTGGAAGACTATTATGGCTTTAGAACGTGTATCCTCAAAAAATTCTTCTGGGATACTTTTCAATGGACAGGGCTTGCAGCTTGCATCGGGTGGATCCAAGTGAAAGAGCAAAACACAGGCTCACACAGGACAAGTAAATCAAAATGAACACATCCAACCCATGAAAGGCAGGACTTCCCACAACTCACATACAAAGATGATATTTAGAATTTTTTCTTTCTTTAATCTGTAGACTTACACAGTTAACCTGTGCTTCAGTGGGTACTGCTGATCTGTTATGGCCAAGGTACTTTTATGCAGTATTGCACTGCACACTCTTATTTCAAAGATGCATAAACTTTTATTATTCCAAATGCAGGCAAAAAATAGACATCAAGTTGCAGGGAAGAATCCCACAGCGATAATAAACATTTCTATCCTTCCTGGGTCTTGTTCACAATGTTGCTTGGTGCAGAGTGGAGAGGAGGTGATCCCACGTCTAGCTCATCTGGCCTAAATACTGACCACAGTTGGAACAAGGTATGATAATATTTTAGATGTCATATCTACTGGGCGTTATGGGGAAGGCTGGAAGGCAATTGTAAGGTTCTTTGTCTCTTTTGACATGTTCCTTGAAACTCAGTTTTCCGTCGGCCATTTTGCTTTCTGTCTTGCTGCAGCTATCTTGCCCTCAGTTAATATGGAGGTTCCAGCTTTCATGTTCCCGCCCTGATTCTCTCCTCTTGCTTCTTAAGCTGCCTCAGCTGAACAATCAGTGCTCCTGAATCAAGCTTCAGTCAGCCTGTGACCTGACTCCTGGAAACCTAGGATTTTGGACTCCAGCTATTTCCTACTGAGGAACTTTGGAACACTTTTGGACTCTGGAAACCTGCTGTCTGGTGAATCCATGTTTGCAGAGGAATTACGGTACAGAGAAGAGATCCTGAACCTGCTTTGGAGAGTTATTGTAGAGCTTGAAGTTACTCTGGCCTGCTGTGTCTCCTGCCTCTGTTCCTGCAAACTGTGTGACCTTTTCTGCATGCTTGTATGAAGTAATACAAGTCATTTCATATCAACCTGTGTCTCATGTGTTTTCCTCGCACCCAAGCACAAGACGCTATAGGAACTGTACACTATACATGACAAGATTCAGGAGCCAATGTTTAGTGTCTGCTGGGTCTGGGAAAGCCGTGTCTGCTGTGACTGTGGATATCAGATGTCCGTTTAATACCTTCTGTGATGACAGTGGTTGTGACTTCTCACAACCATTCCAGGTGAGCGCATTCCCTTAAATGTTACTCTGGAGTGTTACCACAGGTAAACACTATTGTTTTTTTTTTTTTCCTTTTCTCTTCTCCTACCAGCACTTCTGCCTTAAAAGATCTGGAAGATGGAGGCCCGCATAAAGGAGCTTTGCGGAGTGACTGATACAATCCTTGCAGATATACAGACTATAAAGACCCGTTTTGCAAGCCTACAGGACCTCACTAATCATAATTTGCAAGTGTTTGGACAAACTACCCAGGAATTACGAGCCAGGATTGAGGCTCTAGAGGAACGAGTCCAGGCTCCTGCCATAACCCCGAGTTCTGGGATCCCCAAGTTACCTCCTTTTCGTTTTGGCGGTGAACGTGAGAAATTCAGGGGATTTATTAATCAATGCAATCTATTTTTCTCTGCACATGCTTCACAATTTCCCACTGAACGATCCAAAGTGCTTACTATAATCATGTTGCTTACCAATAAGGATTTGATGTGGGCAAACCCTCTGATTGAGACTGAGGATGATTGTTTGAATCACCTTGATGCTTTTATTTCAGCCATGGGGCAGGTGTTTGATGACCCCAATCGAGGTGCAACAGCTGAAGCAGCCATGTTAACTTTGCGCCAAGGTAAGCGTTCAGTAGCCGAATATGCCTTGGATTTCAGGAGATGGGCTCTTGATACCACTTGGGACACTTCCGCCAAAAAATCTATTTTTCGGAAAGGGTTGTCTCCACTGATTAAGGATGAACTTGCTCGTGCCGACTCTCCCACTGCGTTAGGTGACTTTATTAACTATTGTATCCGTATTGATGCTCGTCTGACTGAACGCAGACAAGAGAGATGGTTCGAAAATAATCGCACTAACCTTTTCCTACCTCCCTCCTCAGCTAAGGAACCTTTGAGTAGGATCACAAGGGAACCAGAACCTGAACCCATGCAGGTGGACTCTTTACAAAGACGGGTTAGTGATGCACGCAAAGAACATCGTATAAAGGAAAATCTATGTTTTTACTGTGGTAAGTCAGGGCACTTCATTATAAACTGCCCCAGCCGTTCTCGTAAGACTACTGCAGCAGTCATTCACTGTGAGTGTTGCGAGAGGAGCTCTGTCATGTCCGAGCCTCAGATTCCAGAGAGATCTGCTGCAAGAGATCTTGATTTTTCGGACTTAAACTCTGTTAGTTCTGGGGACAATGACGGTATAAACGCTGCAATTTTTCAATTTTCCTCAGCGGTGTCCCAGCTGAGTTGTAAAAGAAACAATTCTCATTGCTTCCTTTCCATCAAACTTTGGGTTGACTCAGTCTGGGTGTCTAGCTCTGCTATGATCGACTCAGGAGCAAGTGGAAATTTTATGGATATCTCCTTTGCTCTGAAACAGGGGATACGTTCATT
Source organism: Oophaga sylvatica (assembly GCA_033576555.1). Classification (NCBI taxonomy): domain Eukaryota; kingdom Metazoa; phylum Chordata; class Amphibia; order Anura; family Dendrobatidae; genus Oophaga; species Oophaga sylvatica. Next base: position 10,624 of record JARQOD010007032.1, on the reverse strand, counting down.
GAAGAAGGCTACTCCAGTACAGATGGAGACTGTGGATGGCTCCCTGCTGACCTCTGGACCAGTGGATCAGGAAACAGAGCCTTTGAGGGTCCTTATGGGTAAAGATCATCAGGAGAAAATGTCTTTTATGCTTATCTCTTCTCCCCACTTTCCCATTATTCTAGGGCTACCATGGCTACAGGCGCAGAATCCTACGATTAACTGGGAGACCAAGGAATTACACTTTCCGGAAGAAACAGATGAGTCAAGGAGTTTCAGCTTGCTCTGTTCCTAAAGGAACCATGTCAGTCCCTGAACTACCAGCTGTATACCAGGACTATGTGGATTTATGTGATAAGAAGAACGCTGATCAGCTTCCTCCTCACCGTCCATATGATTGTCCAATCGAATTATTGCCTGGAGCCGAGATTAGTGTTGAGCGATACGATACCGCAAGTATCGGGTATCGGCCGATATTAGCTGTTTCGGCCTTTCGATACTTAGTTCCGATATTTTCCATATATCGTATACCGGAATCGGAAGTTCCCATAATTCTTTGAGAGGCAATGTGATTTTAGTCAGCCAATGAGGAATCCTAAGAAGTGTGGGCACATCCTGTACTGCTGCGGTCATGTTAACTAATGGCATGGCTGTGATTGGATGCTAAAATGATGTCAGAATGCACTATAAAAGGCGCCGCCGCCGCCATTTTAGCGTCACTGTGCTGTGAATTCAGTAAGGGACAGAGCGCTGCTGTGCTGACTCTGAGGGACAGTTAGAGATTGCGATTTAGTGTACTGTGCTGTAGGCAGGCTAGCACCAAACGCTGTGTAAAGCTTCCTTTTGCCTGCAGTGTTGTTTTAACAGCTCTGCAAGGTGTGTGTGAGTGCAGGTGACGCTGCAGTTTGCTCTGCATGCAACGCTGTCTGTAGGCATCTGCACGTGTCACTCACAGACTTTTTTTTTTTCTTCAGTGTAATTCTTGCTGCTCCATGCAATTTAACTATTAGTGTGACGCGCTTCCATCCGTATCCAATACATTGGTTGCAAACACTATAGAAGTAGACAAAGGAGTAGCCTTTCACAGATTGTGAACAGTTGTGTTTCAGTGTTCACTTCAGTCTGTGTTTTTTATTTTTTGAGTGCACATCACGCTCCAGTTACTTGTTCAAGCACTGCTGCTTGTACTCTGCTGAGCGTGTCTCAGTGCCTCATCCTTTTCATTTCTCTCCAATTGGTTCTGCTCCATTCCATTTAAAATAAATATAATCTATTAGTGTGACGCGCTTCCATCCGTATCCAATACATTGGTTGCAAACACTATAGAAGTAGACAAAGGAGTAGCCTTTCACAGATTGTGAACAGTTGTGTTTCAGTGTTCACTTCAGTCTGTGTTTTTTATTTTTTGAGTGCACATCACGCTCCAGTTACTTGTTCAAGCACTGCTGCTTGTACTCTGCTGAGTGTGTCTCAGTGCCTCATCCTTTTCATTTCTCTCCAATTGGTTCTGCTCCATTCCATTTAAAATAAATATAATCTATTAGTGTGACGCGCTTCCATCCGTATCCAATACATTGGTTGCAAACACTATAGAAGTAGACAAAGGAGTAGCCTTTCACAGATTGTGAACAGTTGTGTTTCAGTGTTCACTTCAGTCTGTGTTTTTTATTTTTTGAGTGCACATCACGCTCCAGTTACTTGTTCAAGCACTGCTGCTTGTACTCTGCTGAGCGTGTCTCAGTGCCTCATCCTTTTCATTTCTCTCCAATTGGTTCTGCTCCATTCCATTTAAAATAAATATAATCTATTAGTGTGACGCGCTTCCATCCGTATCCAATACATTGGTTGCAAACACTATAGAAGTAGACAAAGGAGTAGTCTTTCACAGATTGTGAACAGTTGTGTTTCAGTGTTCACTTCAGTCTGTGTTTTTTATTTTTTGAGTGCACATCACGCTCCAGTTACTTGTTCAAGCACTGCTGCTTGTACTCTGCTGAGTGTTCTCAGTGCCTCATCCTTTTCATTTCTCTCCAATTGGTTCTGCTCCATTCCATTTAAAATAAATATAATCTATTAGTGTGACGCGCTTCCATCCGTATCCAATACATTGGTTGCAAACACTATAGAAGTAGACAAAGGAGTAGCCATTCACAGATTGTGAACAGTTGTGTTTCAGTGTTCACTTCAGTCTCTGCGTAATAACCACACTTAGGCCTTATAACTTTTCTGACTTTCTTTATCAATCTACCAAGATGAAGAAGTCAGTGAGTAAGGCACGTGGTCGTGGCCGTGGAGTTTCAGCAGGGAGAGGACGTGGGGATTCTGTGGCTGCTGCCGCCCTCAGTGACACAGCATCCATCAGTTTTACCCATGAGCGTTCCTTTATGCGCACTTTGGTAGGAGCTCGGCGTGCCCCCCTGCTGCGGGAAGAACAAATTGAAGCCGTTGTTGGTTGGATGGCAGCCAATGCATCGACTTCAATTCCTTCCACCTCCTCTCAGGAACACAACACTGTTGAGCAACCATCTGTCTGTTCACCGCCTGTCAAATTGCCCAGGCAGTCAGAGAGTTCTGTACAGGAGCCAGCTGAGTCTCTGCTTCTGTTCTCAGAATCTGTTGGCTCGCAAACACAGGCACAGGCAAGCAGCATTCTGCAATTTGAAGAAGAGGGAGTATGCAGTGATGCGCAACAGCTGTGTCTCTCTCAATCTGAAGAGGCGGGTGAGCCAGTGCCGATGGACAGCACACCGCAGAACGCATCTTATGATGATGATGAGACTCAGGTGCCAGGTTTTGTGGAGCATGGTGCTGCCCAGACCATCCAACAGCAGCAGGTGTTGGAAGAGGGTAGTGGAGAGATTGTCCCAACGGTACAAAGAGGAGGGAGAGGTAGGCTGCAGACTCGCTTGCCTGTAGCCTCCAGTTTGGCACCTGTTGGGAGCAGTTCTCTTAGAAATGTCAAAATTGGCGCTCCCATGACTTGCACTGCGTGGTCCTTTTTTGACAGACTTGTAGATGATATTTGCTATGTTCAATGCAAGCTGTGTAAGCAAAAAGTTAAAAGAGGTAAAAATATCAGTAACCTGAATACCACAAATATGTGGAAACATGTACGGACAAAGCACGTAGCTGAGTTACAAAGACACACTGGGGATGTAGGCCAACCTACAGCAGCACCTACATCTTCAGGTCGTGTTGGAGCCTCTACCTCCAGCTCACACACACCTGGTTCGGCTTCCTCACAGGATCTCCATGGAAGAACCTCGGTCACTGTTGTCCATAGACAAACTGTTATTCCACCCACAGCAGCAAGTTCACAGTCATCGTCACACTCCCAGACCACAAAACAGCCATCGGTACCACAGGCATGGGATAAAAGACGGCCATACTCGGCAAACCATCCACGAGCACAGGCTCTGAATGCTGGCATTGCAAAACTCCTGTCCCTTGAAATGCTGTCATTCAGGCTGGTGGAGACTGACAGTTTCAGGAACTTTATGGCATTGGCAGTCCCACAATATAATGTGCCAAGCCGATTTTATTTCAGCAGGCAAGCCGTCCCTGCTCTGCAAAAACATGTCGAGGGAAACATTAAACATGCGCTACTAAACGCCGTCAGTAGCAGGGTCCACCTGACCACCGATGCGTGGACCAGTACCCATGGCCAGGGATGATACCTTTCCCTCACTGCCCATTGGGTCAATGTTGTGGAGCCGGGTACAGATCTTGCCAGTGGCGCTGTACGTGTTCTGCCAACTCCAAGGATTGCAGGAATCCAGTCTGTACACATTGATTCCTCCTCCTACTCCAGTTCCTCAGAATCATCGCTGCACGAGCCGTCACGGTATAACTCCACATGGACCCGTGAACGCTTACCTGTTGCAACCGATATGAGCACAGCCGTGGCCAAACGTCAACAGGCGGTCCTGAAATTAATTTCCATGGGGAATCGAAGCCACACAGCGCAGGAGCTCTGGGATGCCATCAAGCAGGAGAGCGACGTGTGGTTTTTGTCAGCTAATCTCCAGCCAGGCTTGGTAGTGTGTGACAATGGCCGAAATCTGGTGGCAGCTCTGGGCCTTGGCAACTTCACTCACATACCATGTCTGGCACATGTGCTCAACTTGGTCGTGCAGAGTTTTTTGAGGGACTATCCGGATCTTGATGCACTGCTGCACAAGGTCCGCCTAGAGTGCGCTCACTTGCGACGTTCCAGCATGGCCAGACCGCGCATTGCAGCTCTGCAAGTCAGATTTCGCCTTCCTGAACATCGCATCACATGTGACGTACCCACCAGGTGGAATTCCACGTTACATATGTTGGAGCGGTTGTGTGAGCAGCAGCCAGCAGTAATGGAGTATCAGCTGCAACAGGCGCAATCAACTCGCAATTTGCGCCGTTCACACTTCACCACTACTGAGTGGGCCTCTATGAAGGACATCTGCGACGTTTTGCGTGCGTTTGATGTCTCAACGTGGATGGCGAGTGCAGATGATGCACTAGTCAGCATGACTGTCCCCCTTATCTGCCTGCTTCAGAAATCACTGAAAGCACTAAAGGAAGAGGTTTTGGAAGAGGTGGAGGATGAGGAGTCACAAATTAAATTACCTTCAGGACAGTCAGCGCAACGTGGTTCCTCACAAAGGGCTGGGCAGGGCTCACTTTGTGAGGAGGATGAGGAGGAGGAGTCAATGGAGGAGGAAGAAATCCCTACAGAGGGAGGTACACAACACTCTAGTCAGTATGTAGAGCGAGGGTGGGGTGATGCAGAGGAGGCAGAGATGACGCCTCTTCCAGAGGACAGCCTTTGTTGGCCAGTTGGGAGTCTGCAGCACATGGTTGATTTCATGCTTCAGTGCCTGAGAAACGACCGCCGCATCGCCCACATTCTCACCACGTCAGATTATTGGGTGTACACCCTCCTAGACCCTCGCTACCGGGACAACTTACAAACCCTCATCACACCGGTGAACCGGGACCGTAAAATGCAGGAGTACCAAGACACACTGGTGCAATCCATACTGTTGTACATTCCAGCCGAGAGAGCTGCTGCTGCTGCTACTGCTTTACAAAGCAGCTCTGTGCGTCGAGGCAGTGTAGACACCTCTACAACAAGAGGGAGCAGAAGCAGCGCCTCTGCACAGGGCAAGAGCTGTATGTTAGAAATGTGGCGAAGTTTTGTGACAGCGCCAGCAAGGTCTACACCATCCGAGACGGCTCCAGTCACCAGGAAGAAACATTTCCGTAAGATGGTGACAGACTACTTGGCTTTCCCTCTAAGTGTACTCCCAGATGCCTCTTCCCCTTTCAAATTTTGGGTCTCTAAGTTGGATACATGGCCAGAGCTTAGCCAGTATGCATTGGAGGTGCTGGCTTGCCCTGCTGCCAGTGTATTATCTGAGCGCGTCTTTAGTGCTGCAGGTGGTGTAGTAACAGACCGTCGCATGCGACTATCCTCAGAGAATATAGACCGGCTTACTTTTCTGAAAATGAACAAGGCATGGATCTCACCTGAATTTGCCTGTCCGTTTTCAGATTAAATAACTGTTTGGCAACGTTTTCCATGTCTCCTGTTATGTTCATCTTTCTACCACCTGAACTCTACTCCCTGGGCTACAACACCGCCATTTGTTGCTCGTAAGTAATTGGCAGGGGTACTGACTCCTGGCCAGCCTCGTTACAGCACGACAGCTGTTTCCTGGCAGTGTGAACGTCAATTATCCTCCAATAAGTTGTGCTGTCGTGTTGCATTCGGGTTAGCCGACTCTATGGTGCCTGCAGTTTAGGTGATTCCTATGTGTGCTGTGGGATATGTAAATAAAGGCTGTTTCCATTGTGACAATAGGACAAGCACCCACTCTAGGACTGTGTGATTCGGTAACTGCGGACGGCTTGCGTCCTGTCAACTTACATTTTCATGGGTGCGTTCTGCTACCCGTCCGGGGTCCAGTACCGTCAACTGGTTCTCCCCAGTGCCTTTGGCCTAGGTGCCTCCATCTCCGTATCCGAGTTCCACCCAACGTCTGCTGGTCCTTGGTAGTGCTTTGGAGCACAGGTACCTCCTGCTTAGTAACCGTGTCACAGTAACGTCAGCTGGTACTCGGTTGTGACATTGCCTCTTTTCCTTCTGCTACCCGTCCGGGGTCCAGTACCGTCAACTGGTTCTCCCCAGTGCCTTTGGCCTAGGTGCCTCCATCTCCGTATCCGAGTTCCACCAACGTCTGCTGGTCCTTGGTAGTGGTTTGGAGCACAGGTACCTCCTGCTTAGTAACCGTGTCACAGTAACGTCAGCTGGTACTCGGTTGTGACATTGCCGCTTTTCCTTCTGCTGCCCCTCCGGGTTCCAGCACAGTCAGCTGGTTCTCGTTACTTCCATTGTCTCTTGCTCCATCTGATACCCGTCAGGGTTCCAGTAACGTCAGCTGGTTCTCGGAAATTAGACGACCTTAAAGACCACCCAGAAGAAGATGACGACAACAAGGACGACGAGCATGAAGCCAACCAGCCTGAACACCATCACAAAGAAAAATAAAAGATTACCCAGAAGAAGATCACCAACAGGACAAAGAAGGTTAAGACAAACTACAAGATACAGAACAAGAGACAGAAGAACAATAAGCAGAAGATCAAAAAGCAGAAGAACATGAAGTATAAGACCAAAATGAAGAGCAAAATATATGCTCTAAATTCTAAGCAGAAGAAGACTAAGCAGTGTATGGGGGTGAGTCCGTTCCTCCTCGTGGTGCCCCTGGAAAATGCCTGCTGCTGCAGGCTAAACTGAACACGGACAAATACTGTTGTAATTTAAATCTTTTGTGACAGCAAGAACGGAAGGAAGAACAATTCATACTTTTACAGATTACAAGTACAGGAATCTCTGTCACAAATAAGAAGAAGATGAAGAGGAAGAAGATGAAGAATTTGAATATGAAGAAGATTAATTAGTTTAATAATAACAATATGAGTAATGTAAACAAAAACATGAATAGCGAGAAGTTTAAGAAGAAGATTAAGAAGGTGAAGATGAAGAATAATTTGATGAGAAAGATGATGCTGCTGAAGATTATGAAGGAGAAAGTGTGGCACTGGCAAAAGTTAAAAAGGTGAAGAGCATGGAAGTTGTGAAACATACATATTTGCCAAAATAGAAAAAAGATTAACAACATTGTCAATTTGTTAGTCAATCCAAACGTATTTAAAAAAAAATATATATTTAATGCTATTCCAATGCATTGGGTTAAACATGTATGCCTTTATTGTCTCCTCAACCTCCCCCAATACATTCTACATTAGTCTTTGTTGTTTTCCTTCATGTACAATTAACCAACAAGGCAAGAATGGGTTTTTTTAATGTCGATATTTGGTTCCCATAGACTTACATGGGACTTCCGGTATCGGAATCGGATATCGACGATATTTAGTGATATCGGCGATACCATTCCGATCCGATATTTTTAGATATCGAGCAGTATCGCTCAACACTAGCCGAGATACCTTTTGGTAAGATCTACCCCCTAGCGGGGCCCGAGCTAAAAGCTTTGAAGGACTACATAGATGAAAATCTAGCCAAAGGCTTCATAAGCCCCTCTTCATCTCCCGCAGGTGCACCCATCTTCTTTGTGAAGAAGAAAGATGGATCTCTGAGACCCTGCATAGACTATAGGGAACTCAATAAGGTTACTATTAGAAACCGTTATCCATTGCCTTTAATCCCTGAGTTGTTGGAGAGAGTGCAGGACGCCAAAATTTTCTCTAAACTGGATCTCCGTGGGGCCTATAACTTGGTCCGTATTAGACCTGGGGATGAATGGAAGACTGCATTCAGGTCACGCTATGGACACTTTGAATATCTAGTTATGCCTTTTGGTCTGAGTACCGCCCCAGCCACTTTCCAACACTTGGTGAATGACATCTTCAGGGATCTCCTAGATACATTTGTGGTGATTTATCTGGATGATATTCTAATTTTTTCTAACTCCACAGAGGAACATCATGGACATGTGAGAATGGTCTTAGAACGCCTAAGACAAAACCATCTCTACATCAAACTTGAAAAGTGTGAATTCCATAGGACCGAAATTCAATTTCTGGGGTATGTACTATCTACGCAAGGGATTAGTATGGATGGAAGCAAGACCCAAGCCATCAAGGATTGGCCAATTCCTAGAAATGTGAAGGAGGTGCAGCGCTTCATCGGGTTTGCCAACTTCTATAGACGTTTCATTAGGAATTTCTCTGAGGTAGTGTCACCTATCACCCAACTTACCCGGAAACAGTCTAGGTTCTCCTGGACCCCGCAAGCGCAGGAAGCATTTTCCTGTTTAAAGGATAAATTTACCACCGCACCTATCTTAGTACATCCCAACCCCGAGCTTGCCTTCATAATAGAGGTGGATGCTTCAGACTGTGCCGTTGGAGCTATACTCTCTCAGAGAACAGGTGAGAAGAATGTCTTGCATCCCTGTGCCTTCTTTTCCCAGCAGTTGTCTTCGGCTGAGAGGAACTACGATGTGGGCAATAGAGAATTGTTGGCCATTATTGCCGCCTTCAAGGAATGGAGACACCTTCTTCAGGGAGCTGCACAGCAAATAGTCGTCCTGACAGACCATCGTAACCTTGAATTTATCAGGTCGGCTAAGTGCCTGACTCCTCGCCAGGCTCGCTGGAATCTTTTCCTAAACCAATTTAATTTTGTAATTTCTTATAGACCAGGATCGCGCAATGGAAAGGCTGATGCACTCTCTAGGATTCATTCAGCAGAGACACGTCCACTTACTCCTCCTAAGACTATTCTTCCTGACTCTAGATTCCTGGGAGTGATTCATAATCAAGACCTACTTAAGGACATCAAGGAAGCATACCATGCGGATTCTTTGTTGGCTCAACCCCCAAGGGACGTAAGTCTTGTTTTTAAGAATGGTGTGTGGATTCAGGGACAACGTCTGTATATACCTGAAACAGTCAGATTGAGAGTATTGCAACTCATCCACGATTCCAAGATAGCTGGGCATAGGGGAATTCTAAAGACACAAGAATTTCTTTCTCGTTTCTTTTGGTGGCCCACTTACAGGAAAGATGTTTTAAACTATGTCACTTCATGTGAAGTCTGTGCAAGATGCAAAACATCTCGCTCCTCACCAACTGGTCTGTTACAACCTCTTCCCACCCCGTCCCGCCCGTGGGGATCCATTTCTATGGACTTCATTGTGGAGTTACCAACCTCTCAAGGGAAGAACACCATTCTAGTGGTGGTTGATCGTCTAACAAAGGCAGCTCATTTTATCCCTTGTGTCGGTTTACCCACTGCAAAACAGACATCAGACTTAATGATTAAGAATGTGTTTCGCTTACATGGAGTACCGGATGAGGTCATTTCGGATCGAGGGGTGCAATTCACTTCAAGGTTTTGGCAAAATTTCTGTGCCGCATTGGACATTAAAGTAAACCTTTCTTCTGCTTTTCATCCCCAGACTAATGGACAGACAGAACGAACCAATCAGACCCTGGAGCAGTATCTCCGCTGCTTTATCTGCCACCTACAAGATGATTGGGTGGATCTACTTCCACTGGCTGAGTTCTCTTATAACAACTCTCAGAGCGCCTCCACTAAGCAGTCTCCTTTTTACTCCAATCTAGGTTATCATCCTAACATTCCTCCTCGATTTCCCATAGATACGCCCTTGCCGGCAGTGGCTGAAAGAATCACTTCTTTACAAAAGAATATGGATCTTCTAAAGGAAAATCTAGAATTGGCTCAGGAAAGGTACAAGAAAGCAGCAGATAAATTTCGTAAACCTGCACCAGCTTTCAAGGTAGGAGATTTGGTCTGGCTGTCAACCAGAAATCTTAAAATAAAGATTCCATCGTCTAAATTGGGACATAAGTACATTGGACCTTATAAGATCAGTAAGATTATAAGTGCTGTTGCTTGTCGTCTTCAACTGCCCAGAACTATGAGAATCCACCCTGTCTTTCATGTATCCCTACTAAAGGCTGCAACACCCAATACGTTTCCTGGACGCTCTTCTCCTTAACCTGACCCAGTGCTGGTCGATGGTCAGGAAGAATTTATGGTGGAAAGGATTCTAGATTCCAGGTTGTACAGAAATCAGTTGCAATATTTGATTAAATGGCAGGGCTACCCAGTGGAGGACAACTCATGGGAGCCAGTCAATAATGTAAATGCTCCTCGCCTGCTCCGCCAGTTTCATCAGAGGTACCCTGACAAGCCTGGTCTGAGGTCATCCGGAGGTTGTCCCTAAGGGGGGAGTAATGTAAGGTTCTTTGTCTCTTTTGACATGTTCCTTGAAACTCAGTTTTCCGTCGGCCATTTGCTTTCTGTCTTGCTGCAGCTATCTTGCCCTCAGTTAATATGGAGGTTCCAGCTTTCATGTTCCCGCCCTGATTCTCTCCTCTTGCTTCTTAAGCAGCCTCAGCTGAACAATCAGTGCTCCTGAATCAAGCTTCAGTCAGCCTGTGACCTGACTCCTGGAAACCTAGGATTTTGGACTCCAGCTATTTCCTACTGAGGAACTTTGGAACACTTTTGGACTCTGGAAACCTGCTGTCTGGTGAATCCATGTTTGCAGAGGAATTACGGTACAGAGAAGAGATCCTGAACCTGCTTTGGAGAGTTATTGTAGAG
>JARQOD010007031.1:0-40497 GCA_033576555.1 Oophaga sylvatica | reverse complement strand
ACATATGAGGTATCTGTGCACTCAGGAGAAATTGCCCAACAAATTTTAGGATCCAATTTATACTGTTGCCCATGTGAAAATGAAAAAAACTGAGGCTAAAAGAAAATTTTTGTGAAAAAAAAGTACTTTCTTTTTTTTACGGATCAATTTGTGAAGCACCTGGGGGTTCAAAGTGCTCACTATGCATCTAGATAAGTTCCTTAGGGGGTCTAGTTTCCAAAATGGGGTCACTTGTGGGGGAGCTCCAATGTTTAGGCACACAGGGACTCTCCAAATGCGACATAGCAACCGCTAAATATTCCAGCATATTTTCCATTCAAAAAGTCAAATGGCGCTCCTTCCCTTCTGAGCCCTGCCGTGCGCCCAAACAGTGGTTTATGACCACATATGAGGTATCTGTGTACTCAGGAGAAATTGCCCAACAAATTTTAGGATCCAATTTATACTGTTGCCCATGTGAAAATGAAAATAACTGGGGCTAAAAGAAAATTTTTGTGAAAAAAAAGTACTTTCTTTTATTTACGGATCAATTTGTGAAGCACCTGGGAGTTCAAAGTGCTCACTATGCATCTAGATAAGTTCCTTAGGGGGTCTAGTTTCCAAAATGGGGTCACTTGTGGGGGAGCTCCAATGTTTAGGCACACAGGGACTCTCCAAATGCGACATGGCAACCGCTAAATATTCCAGCATATTTTCTATTCAAAAAGTCAAATGGCGCTCCTTCCCTTCTGAGCCCTGCCGTGCGCCCAAGCAGTGGTTTATGACCACATATGAGGTATCTGTGTACTCAGGAGAAATTGCCCAACAAATTTAAGGATCCAATTTATACTGTTGCCCATGTGAAAATGAAAAAACTGAGGCTAAAAGAAAATTTTTTTGAAAAAAAAGTACTTTCTTTTTTTTACAGATCAATTTGTGAATCACCTGGGGGTTCAATGTGATCACTATGCATCTAGATAAGTTCCTTAGGGGGTCTAGTTTCCAAAATGGGGTCACTTGTGGGGGAGCTCCAATGTTTAGGCACACAGGAACTCTCCAAATGCGACATGGCAACCGCTAAATATTCCCGCATATTTTCCATTCAAAAAGTCAAATGGCGCTCCTTCCCTTCTGAGCCCTGCCGTGCGCCCATACAGTGGTTTATGACCACATATGAGGTATCTGTGTACTCAGGAGAAATTGCCCAACAAATTTTAGGATCCATTTTATCCTGATGCCCATGTAAAAATGAAAAAATTGATGCTAAAAGAAAATTTTTGTTGGAAAAATTAAAATGTCCATTTTTTCCTTCCACGTTGCTTTAGTTCCTGTGTCGCACCTGAAGGGTTAATAATCTTCTTGAATGTAGTTTTGAGTAGCTTGAGGGGTGCAGTTTTTATAAAGGTGTCACTTTTGGGTATTTTCTGTCATATAGACCCCTCAAAGTGACTTCAAATGTGAGGTGGTCCCTAAAAAAAATGGTTTTGTAAATTTTGCTGTAAAAATGAGAAATCGCTGGTCAACTTTTAACCCTTATAACTTCCTAACAAAAAAAAATGTTGTTCCCAAAATTGTGCTGATGTAAAGTAGACATGTGGGAAATGTTATTTATTAACTATTTTGTGCCACATAACTCTCTGGTTTAACAGAATAAAATTAAAAATTTGAAAATTACAAAATTTTCAGAATTTTCGCCAAATTTCCATTTTTTTCACAAATAAACGCAAAAATTATCGACCTAAATTTACCACTAACATGAAGCCCAATATGTCACGAAAAAACAATCTCAGAATCGCTAGGATCCGTTGAAGCGTTCCTGAGTTATTACCTCATAAAGGGACACTGGTCAGAATTGCAAAAAATGGCAAGGTCTTTGAGGTCAAAATAGGCTGGGTCATGAAGGGGTTAAGGCAACACATTAGGTAAAAAAGCACAAAATCTGACATGCTCATAGGAGACCAATGGACATAATTTCAGGAAAAACTGATCTGGTAGGTACATATATAACTGACCTTGAGATGCAGGGTATAAGGGAGGAAGTTTAGAAAGGAACAAAAAGTCCCGTAGACTATATAAGGAAAAAATAAAGAGAAGACAGGAATTACTCCTATAAGTTCAATAACATGGGGAGAGTCTGAACAAAGGAAAATGAGGCAAAGTGTAAAGGTAATAGTCCGGTAATATAGCACAAACCTGTAGTAGGAGGCAGACAGGAGTGATCCGTTCAATGGCTGCAGTGTGTGTGGTGCTGGACGCTATGGCGCTTTAAATCGGGCGTCTGCGCTCAATATCCGGTCGCCTTCCCCCATGCCAGCAGTGAAAGGGAGGCATGACATGCAGGAGTGTGTCATGGTGGAGTGCGCATGCGCCAAGTTATGATGCATGTCACGGAGGTGGACATACAGAGGGGAGGAGTAGAGTTTGTCAGGACTTTGCGCGCGTGTGCACTGCAGTGTGTGTAGGAAAGTGACGGTAATGGAGGAAGGGGGAGTGTCAGATCATGTACTATGTGTGATGTATGTGTATTATCAGTAAGAGGAAGGGGAAAATAGTAGCAGAAGGTAAGAGAGGAGTAAAGGGTATGCCACACTAAACAATATCGCTAACGGGATCGCTAAAAAACGTCACTATTTAGCGATCCCGTTAGCGATATTGTTCAGTGCGGCAGCTTCCAGCGACGAGCTTCCTGCTGTGATCTCGCTCGTCGCTGGAATCGTTCCTGACCCTATTTCATCGCTAGCGCTCCCGCTGGGTAAGTATCTAATCGCTGTGTGGCACCTTTTCTTAGCGATTTAGCGGTACTTTTGTACCGCTAAAGTCGTTAAGGAGATCGCTAACGGCGATAGCGTCGTTAACTATATCGCTAAATGCGGCAGCATTTAGCGATATAGAAACAATCCCGCTAGCGATCTCATTAGTATGCAACGCTAACGAGATCGCTAGCGGGATAGCTTAGTGTGGCAGTACCTTAAATGTGGAAGATAAAAGAGAGATAAAAATAGGTATTGAGTGGAACTAGGTACAGTGGATAACACCTGAAAATGTGCAATGAAAGCAATAGTAGAGATAGAATGAAAAAATGAAAATGAAAGCAAAAAGAGGGGGGGGGAAGGGGGGAAAGATGCGGACAATGCGAGAATAAAGTCAGTATCCCAGAGCAGGTATCAGAAAAAAGAGGGGGGAGGGAGGAGCCACAAAGTGTTTTTTGTAAATAGTAAAGCATGAAAAGAGGAGAGAAAATGGTAAATAATATGAAAAAAAAGGGGAGAAAGCTAAAAGATGAGAAAGAAAAAAATAATAAGAAAGGAAAAGAAATAGAAAGTGAATAAAAATTGAATAAAAATAAAAATAAAAAATAAAAAATAAAAAATAAAAAGCGAAAAATAAACAATAAAAAATGAAGAAAAAATGAAAAATGAAAAATGAAAAAATGAAAACTGAAAAAATATGAAATAAAGAATACAAAGTAAAGAATGATAAGAAAATTGAGAAATAAAGAAAAATGAACAAATAAAAATTAAAAAATAAGAATATAAAAAAATTAAAAAATAAATAAAAAATAAAAAATAAAAATTGGCAACACTTACCATCGAATGATTGAGGATGGAAGGAAAAATTATGTACAAATATAACCCTGCGGAAACTACTGTTATAAGGAAACCCTGTTAGGAGATCTGGAAAACAAGAAAAACGGTTAAGGTACCTACAAGAAACAGTTAACCTAGAAATAAAACGTAACCTAGATCATGAACAATATAATAGAATAGATACTTCAGCAAAAGGTAAGATCTATCTCCCTATTCAGGCCCCTTGGAGATAAAGTTTGTAATGTATGGATCCAGAAGGATTCCCGTTGTTTGAGAATTTTTAATATGGTTGCCCCCCCGTCTCGGTCTACTGACCTGCTCTATTACCTGGAAACGTAGCTGTGGTTTGCTACGGAAAAATGATAAGGAACCGGAAGCCATGTTTTCTTTAACCTGATCGTCGATTTGTGATTTGTGATTCTTTCTCTGATATGTTGTGTGGTTTCACCTATATATAGGAGGCCACAAGGGCATTTAATAAGGTAGATTACAAAATTGGTGTCACACGTAAAGAAACCATTAATTTTATATCTCTTTCCCGTGTATGGGTGGACAATGTCCTCAGATTTAATCACGTTTGCACAACATGCACACCCCAGGCATGGGAATGTTCCTTTCCTTTGTGATCCAATGAATGTTTGTTTAGGTAATTTAGTGAAACTACCGATATCTGCACGGACTAGTTCATCTTTGAAATTCCTTGGTCTCCTTTTGCACATAAGAGCTGGTGCCTGAAAAGAGGGGATTTGGGTATGATTCGGCTAGGCGGGGCCAATGCTTATTGATGGTCTTGTAGATGACATTCATTAGAGGGTGGTGTGTGTGGATGAAGGGGATCCGTTCAGGTTTAGGAGGTATATTGGTTGGGGGATCCCATGATAAGATTCTTTCTTTTTCTGTGGAAAGGATAATTTCGGGGTAACCCCTTTCCTTGAATCTATTGGCCATTTCGTCTAGTCGTGTCTCCACCAGAAGGGGTTGGAGACAATCTTTTTAACCCTGTGAAATTGGGAACGGGGAAGGCTTTCACTTGTAGACCTTGGATGGCAGCTTGTGAATAGTAAAAGGTTATTAGAATCAGTAGGCTTGGCATACAAATCCGTGGAGAGGCCCCCGTTGTCGTTCTTGGAAACCATAGTATCTAGGAAAGGAATCTCATGTACATCCCAGTTAAGTACAAATTGTAGTTCAGGCCTAACATCATTGATCTGTGCTATAAATGTGAGGATGGTGTCAGGGCTACCATCCCATAGGCAGAAAATGTCATCTATATAACGAAGCCAACATTTAGAATGTAGGGCAAATAGATCATTATTATAGATATGTGCATTTTCAAAGGTGTCCATATATAGATTGGCATAGGCTGGTGTCATGTTTGATCCCATGGCTGTCCCGCGGGATTGGTAATAGAACTGGTCACCAAATAGAAAATAGTTCTCATTAAGGACCAAGGTTAGCATATCCAGAATAAATTGCTGTGAATTCGTACTTAGATGTGATGAGTGGAGGGAATTTCTCACAGCTTCAACACCGCAATCATGTTTGATTGAGGTGTAGAGGCTTTTGACATCGAAGGTAGCAAGGAGGCATCCTGGTGAGATATTGGACAGGCCTTTGATTATATTAATGAAATGCCCAGTGTCAAGTATGAAGGATCTAGTTTCCTTGACCAATGGTGTCAAGGTTCTCTCCAAGAAGATAGATAAAGGTGCCAGAACTGAATCGGTAGATGCCACAATAGGGCGTCCCGGGGGGTTGGTCAGAGATTTGTGAATCTTAGGGAGAATATAGATGACTGGTGTTATTGGATGAAGGTTGGTTAAGAAAGTGGCTGTTTTCTTATCTATGCAATTCATAGATAGATATTTATTGAGAAGATTATCGATCTTCTTTTTAATGTTTGGCAATGGGTCAGAGGAAATTTTCTTGTACGTAGATATATCTGATAATTGATTCTCAATTTCCTTCATGTAGTCGATTTGGTTCATCACAACGATAGCCCCGCCTTTATCAGCTGGCTTGATGGTAATGTTTTTATTAGCCTTTAGAGACTTAATGGCCTGTCTTTCAAGCGGTGTGATGTTACTTTTAGTGGGAAAGAGGCCCTTCTGTTGTCTTTTGAGTGTCTCATGTATTTCCCTATCGATAAGATCAATGCATGCCTCCGCAGCATGATAGGTGCGAGGTGGATGGAACGAGCTTTTATTGTACAATCCTAGAGAGGTAATAGACATTTCAGATATAACAGCAGAGGTACCCTCTGTGAGGGATGTCACATCTAGCCTTGACCCCTTATGGAGGCCAAAGTGAGTTTTCAGACGAATGGAACGATAGAAGTGCTGAAGATCTTGTTCCAATTTAAAGCTGTCCCAGGCAGGGGTAGGACAGAATGATAATCCATGTTGTAGTACCGACAATTCTGTTGGATTAAGTGTGTATGAGGAAATGTTAATCACAGACCTGAGGTTCCTACCTGTGATCTCGTTACCATACGGTCGGTTGTGTTTACGGATTGACCTCCTTGTTTTTCTCCTCCTGGTGGGCGATAGTAGCCCCTCCTGGGTTGTCTTCTTCCTAAAAAACGACTTTGGTTCTGGCTGTATGAGGAACCACTGCTGTCTGAGCTGAATGAGCCAGGGCGTCTTGAGGTGTAATTGCCTCGCCATTGTGTTGAATTTGCGTTGTCGTTCCACCTATAGACCCTCTCAAGTTTATAGTCCTCTTCGTCTCTGTGAAATTTGTTTCTTTTCTTCTCTTGTAGAGATTTGCGGTTTTCCTCAATTGTTTTATCAACCTTACTTTTCAGGTTGTGCCAGTCCTGTGTGGAGAAAGTAGAGCAAAGTTGTTCCTCAATAGACTTTACCTTAGCCTCGGTTTCCAAAATAGCTGACTGCAATGTCTCGATCGTTAGTAGTATGATGTCCAATGAGCACTTGTTGAGAATTTTTTTATACTTCTCGCAGTAGTCAGGTCTGTCAGAGAAAAGCGAGGGGCGGAGGTTACAGCGTAAGCCTCTCGGGATGCGGTTAACCTTGTAGTATTCAGCTAGAGTAACTGAATGGAGGTCATAGGACATCAGCCTCCTGCGTTCCCGTTCGTAGTCCCTGCTTCTAATTTCTTGTGCTGGGGTATGTAGAAAATGGATATCGCGCCTTGCATTCCCTGTAATCCATATATATTTAGCTATTATATTCCAATTGTCTATACTCATTTGACACATATGCTTATGCCCTTCACAATACTAACAATATTAGCTTTTACTTTGGGACTATATAGCTATATCCTGTAGACATTTTTGTATATATTTTTGTATATTTTTGTATATTTCTGTATATATTTGTCTGCTTTGTGAGTCATATATGTTATTTGTCTGTTATTTACATGTATGTTTTTTGCTTCACAGTGAGGTTTTGAAAAAGACCGTTATCGGTCGAAACGTTAATCTCATCATTTGTTGTCCGTTCTACTTCATACCACACAAATTGTGGCTCCTGTTCATAATTTTGTTGTAATAAATGGAACTTATTTTGCTTCACAATCAACTTTGAGTGCGGCTGTTTTTCTCTACTAATGACTATAGAATAGATCACTCTGTGTGTAATGACTCTATAGAATAGATCACTCTGTGTGTAATGACTCTATAGAATAGATCACTCTGTGTGTAATGACTCTATAGAATAGATCACTCTGTGTAATGACTCTATAGAATAGATCACTCTGTGTGTAATGTCTCTATAGAATAGATCACTCTGTGTGTAATGACTCTATAGAATAGATCACTCTGTGTGTAATGACTCTATAGAATAGATCACTCTGTGTGTAATGACTCTATAGAATAGATCACTCTGTGTGTAATGACTCTATAGAATAGATCACTCTGTGTGTAATGACTCTATAGAATAGATCACTCTGTGTGTAATGCCTCTATAGAATAGATCACTCTGTGTGTAATGACTCTATAGAATAGATCACTCTGTGTATAATGACTATAGAATAGATCACTCTGTGTGTAATGTGTCTATAGAATAGATCACTCTGTGTATAACGACTATAGAATAGATCACTCTGTGTGTAATGACTATAGAATAGATCACTGTGTGTAATGTCTCTATAGAATAGATCACTGTGTGTAATGACTATAGAATAGATCACTCTGTGTGTAATGATTCTATAGAATAGATCACTCTGTGTGTAATGACTCTATAGAATAGATCACTCTGTGTGTAATGACTATAGAATAGATCACTGTGTGTGTAATGACTCTATAGAATAGATCACTGTGTGTGTAATGACGCTATAGAATAGATCACTCTGTGTAATGACTATAGAATAGATCACTGTGTAATGACTCTATAGAATAGATCACTGTGTGTAATGACTCTATAGAATAGATCACTCTGTGTGTAATGTCTCTATAGAATAGATCACTCTGTGTGTAATGACTCTATAGAATAGATCACTCTGTGTGTAATGACTCTATAGAATAGATCACTCTGTGTGTAATGACTCTATAGAATAGATCACTCTGTGTGTAATGTCTCTATAGAATAGATCACTCTGTGTGTAATGTCTCTATAGAATAGATCACTCTGTGTGTAATGACTCTATAGAATAGATCACTCTGTGTGTAATGTCTCTATAGAATAGATCACTCTGTGTGTAATGTCTCTATAGAATAGATCACTCTGTGTGTAATGACTCTATAGAATAGATCACTGTGTGTAATGACTCTATAGAATAGATCACTCTGTGTGTAATGTCTCTATAGAATAGATCACTCTGTGTGTAATGACTCTATAGAATAGATCACTCTGTGTGTAATGACTATAGAATAGATCACTGCGTGTAATGACTATATAGAATAGATCACTCTGTGTGTAATGACTCTATAGAATAGATCACTCTGTGTGTAATGTCTCTATAGAATAGATCACTCTGTGTGTAATGTCTCTATAGAATAGGAAAGATGTGTATCTTCGTACCGTGTTAGCCAGTAGATAGAAAAATATTTAGACTTGAGAGTCCTCAGTGGTTGATACCTTTTAATGGCTAACTGAAAAGATGGTAACAAATTGCAAGCTTTCGAGACTACTCAGGTCTCTTCATCAGGCATAGACTAATACAACATCTGAAGAATCACATATTTATACACAAAATAGCACAGAAAAAATGCAATAGGTAGGACAAGTGACATGAAGCAGAACTGTCATTATGGCAGAGGGATTAACATAAATATGACTAGTTCATAGATAAGGAGTGAAGGTTTTATTACCCTCTGATTGGGGTCTGGTATTGTGTTGTGATGACCCTAAAAGGTCAGGGAGGCAGATTCCTTAATTGTTGTAGAACGACATAAAACTCTGGGATATATTCATCCCAGCACTAAGAGTGTCAAAGGTCATCATAAGTTTATATTCCCAGACTTTTCTATCCTTCTCAGATTTGAAGTTAGATTTTAATACAAGTAATTCCATATCTGTCATGCTATGACCGGGCATACAAAAGTGTTTGGCCACAGGTAAATCCATTCTTTTTTCTCTTATTGTGTGGCGATGAGAATTCATCCTTGTTCTCAGTTTTTGCCCGGTCTCCCCCACATACAGACCCCCAGTTGGACATTTAGTACATATAATTAGGTACACCACATTAGATGTGATGCAGCTGAAAGTACCTGGTATCTTGTAGTCCTGATGGGAGTTGGGGATCTTTATCCTGTCCGTGGTCATTATAGATGTACAGGTTTTGCATTTCTTTTGTTTGCAAGGAAAGGTACCTGCAGCTGTTGGGGAGGACAGGGAGCTTCTGACAATGATGCTTCTTAGATTTGGGGGCTGCCTAAAACATAGTAGTGGGGGGTCTGAACCAGGGCTACCATCCAAGAACAATTGAAAACCAAATTACAAGAGCCACCAGAATATCAAGGAATCACCTGCTACATTACAAAGCTAAAGAAGAAAATAACCGGGTGCCTCTAGTGGTCACCTACAATCCAAGTCTGGAGATGCTAAGGGGAGCTGCACGGAAACTACAACCTTTACTACAAAAAGATGCCCGATTACAATCCATATTTCCAGACCCCCCACTACTATGTTTTAGGTAGCCCCCAAATCTAAGAAGCATCATTGTCAGAAGCTCCCTGTCCTCCCCAACAGCTGCAGGTACCTTTCCTTGCAAACAAAAGAAATGCAAAACCTGTACATCTATAATGACCACGGACAGGATAAAGATCCCCAACTCCCATCAGGACTACAAGATACCAGGTACTTTCAGCTGCATCACATCTAATGTGGTGTACCTAATTATATGTACTAAATGTCCAACTGGGGGTCTGTATGTGGGGGAGACCGGGCAAAAACTGAGAACAAGGATGAATTCTCATCGCCACACAATAAGAGAAAAAAGAATGGATTTACCTGTGGCCAAACACTTTTGTATGCCCGGTCATAGCATGACAGATATGGAATTACTTGTATTAAAATCTAACTTCAAATCTGAGAAGGATAGAAAAGTCTGGGAATATAAACTTATGATGACCTTTGACACTCTTAGTGCTGGGATGAATATATCCCAGAGTTTTATGTCGTTCTACAACAATTAAGGAATCTGCCTCCCTGACCTTTTAGGGTCATCACAACACAATACCAGACCCCAATCAGAGGGTAATAAAACCTTCACTCCTTATCTATGAACTAGTCATATTTATGTTAATCCCTCTGCCATAATGACAGTTCTGCTTCATGTCACTTGTCCTACCTATTGCATTTTTTCTGTGCTATTTTGTGTATAAATATGTGATTCTTCAGATGTTGTATTAGTCTATGCCTGATGAAGAGACCTGAGTAGTCTCGAAAGCTTGCAATTTGTTACCATCTTTTCAGTTAGCCATTAAAAGGTATCAACCACTGAGGACTCTCAAGTCTAAATATTTTTCTATAGAATAGATCACTCTGTATGTAATGTCTCTATAGAATAGATCACTGTGTGTAATGACTCTATAGAATAGATCACTCTGTGTGTAATGACTCTATAGAATAGATCACTCTGTGTGTAATGACTCTATAGAATAGATCACTCTGTGTGTAATGTCTCTATAGAATAGATCACTCTGTGTGTAATGTCTCTATAGAATAGATCACTGTGTGTAATGACTCTATAGAATAGATCACTCTGTGTGTAATGACTCTATAGAATAGATCACTGTGTGTAATGTCTCTATAGACTAGATCACTCTGTGTGTAATGACTCTATAGAATAGATCACTCTGTGTGTAATGACTCTATAGAATAGATCACTCTGTGTGTAATGTCTCTATAGAATAGATCACTCTGTGTGTAATGACTCTATAGAATAGATCACTCTGTGTGTAATGTCTCTATAGAATAGATCACTCTGTGTGTAATGTCTCTATAGAATAGATCACTGTGTGTAATGACTATAGAATAGATCACACTGTGTGTAATGTCTCTATAGAATAGATCACACTGTGTGTAATGACTCTATAGAATAGATCACTCTGTGTATAATGACTATAGAATAGATCACTCTGTGTGTAATGATTCTATAGAATAGATCACTGTGTGTAATGACTCTATAGAATAGATCACTCTGTGTGTAATGACTATAGAATAGATCACTGTGTGTGTAATGACTCTATAGAATAGATCACTCTGTGTGTAATGACTCTATAGAATAGATCACTCTGTGTGTAATGACTCTATAGAATAGATCACTCTGTGTGTAATGACTCTATAGAATAGATCACTCTGTGTGTAATGACTCTATAGAATAGATCACTCTGTGTGTAATGTCTCTATAGAATAGATCACTCTGTGTGTAATGACTCTATAGAATAGATCACTCTGTGTGTAATGACTCTATAGAATAGATCACTCTGTGTGTAATGACTCTATAGAATAGATCACTCTGTGTGTAATGACTCTATAGAATAGATCACTCTGTGTGTAATGACTCTATAGAATAGATCACTCTGTGTGTAATGACTCTATAGAATAGATCACTCTGTGTGTAATGACTCTATAGAATAGATCACTCTGTGTGTAATGACTCTATAGAATAGATCACTCTGTGTGTAATGACTCTATAGAATAGATCACTCTGTGTGTAATGTCTCTATAGAATAGATCACTCTGTGTGTAATGACTATAGAATAGATCACTCTGTGTGTAATGTCTCTATAAAATAGATCACTCTGTGTGTAATGACTCTATAGAATAGATCACTGTGTGTAATGACTCTATAGAATAGATCACTCTGTGTGTAATGACTATAGAATAGATCACTGTGTGTGTAATGACTCTATAGAATAGATCACTCTGTGTGTAATGACTCTATAGAATAGATCACTCTGTGTAATGACTATAGAATAGATCACTCTGTGTGTAATGACTCTGTAGAATAGATCACTCTGTGTGTAATGACTCTATAGAATAGATCACTCTGTGTAATGACTATAGAATAGATCACTCTGTGTGTAATGACTCTATAGAATAGATCACTCTGTGTGTAATGACTCTATAGAATAGATCACTCTGTGTGTAATGACTCTATCGAATAGATCACTCTGTGTGTAATGACTATAGAATAGATCACTCTGTGTGTAATGAATCTATTGAATAGATCACTCTGTGTGTAATGGCTCTATAGAATAGATCACTCTGTGTGTAATGACTATAGAATAGATCACTCTGTGTGTAATGACTATAGAATAGATCACTCTGTGTGTAATGACTCTATAGAATAGATCACTCTGTGTGTAATGACTATAGAATAGATCACTCTGTGTGTAATGACTCTATAGAATAGATCACTCTGTGTGTAATGACTCTATAGAATAGATCACTCTGTGTAATGACTCTATAGAATAGATCACTCTGTGTGTAATGTCTCTATAGAATAGATCACTCTGTGTGTAATGACTCTATAGAACAGATCACTCTGTGTGTAATGACTCTATAGAATAGATCACTCTGTGTGTAATGACTCTATAGAATAGATCACTCTGTGTGTAATGTCTCTATAGAATAGATCACTCTGTGTGTAATGTCTCTATAGAATAGATCACTCTGTGTGTAATGACTCTATAGAATAGATCACTCTGTGTGTAATGACTCTATAGAATAGATCACTCTGTGTGTAATGTCTCTATAGAATAGATCACTCTGTGTGTAATGTCTCTATAGAATAGATCACTCTGTGTGTAATGACTCTATAGAATAGATCACTCTGTGTGTAATGACTCTATAGAATAGATCACTCTGTGTGTAATGAGTCTATAGAATATAGGAGATTCACTTTTTGTATTGAAGAACTGAAATAAATCCACTTTTTGACGATATTCTAATTTTGTGAGAAGCAGCTGTCAGTACTGGATACGGTTGTAGTAAGGAGATAATACTTTCACTGTTGTCATTTCCTTTTCCTTCTCTGGAAAATTTTGCAAGGTATAACAATAAGTCCAGAATAAAGATTCTTCTGTACAATAAATAATGTTAAATTCATCTCTATTTTGGGGAATAATTGGTATAAAACGTAGGATCAGTGATGGACTCTGCTCTTCTCTGACTTCAGATCCCCTAATTCTGATGGAGGGGACAGACAAGGGATCTCCTCTTGACTCGAGCATTTATAAGTGTATTATACAGGGATGTCGTCTTCATCACAGGGGTCTATGAATCTATTACTAAGTCTTCTCACATCTAAGGTAAACCACTGAATTGTTTCTGATTGGCAATTTTCCTTTCAACTAAAGCGAATATAAAAAGCATCTTAAGAATTGGCGCCAAATGACTTCACTCGTCCGTTTCGTTATAAAATCCATAACTAGCTATTAAAAAGTGCTCAGGTTTCAGTGTATGATGATTTTTATTGTGTGTAATTTTTGCTGCCACAAAATGTCAAAAAAATCACACATCAGTCGGCAAAATTTCTGAAATATAAATGAGCGCTCACAAACTACTGTCATCTAGTGTCAGACTCACACTGGGAATCAACGTGAATGGATGCAGATGAAAATTGCTGAGTACTGAGATGGAGAGTCGCATGGTGCAAATACTGAAAAACTTACTGTTACATCAAACGTCGCAGGAAAGGAGACAGGCTGTAATGATCAAATCTAACTCCCGATATGAAGTTACAGTGGATGTCATCTACAAGTCACCTGTCTGGAATATTCCGAGTGCCCAAAAAACTGGGAAAATGTCAATTTAAAATGTAAATGTACTTCATAGTAAACAAGAGAAATCAACTTCAAAGTTATGAGCAAAATTATACTGTAAGTACTGTAATACCGCCACAGTGTACAAGAATATAACTACTATAATACTGCCCCTATGTACCAGAATATAACTACTATAATACTGCTCCTATGTACAAGAATATAACTACTATAATACTGCTCCTATGTACAAGAATATAACTACTATAATACTGCCCCTATGTACAAGAATATAACTACTATAATACTGCCCCTATGTACAAGAATATAACTACTATAATACCGCCACAGTGTACAAGAATATAACTACTATAATACTGTCCCTATGTACAAGAATATAACTACTATAATACTGCTCCTATGTACAAGAATATAACTACTATAATACTGCCCCTATGTACAAGAATATAACTACTATAATACTGCTCCTATGTACAAGAATATAACTACTATAATACTGCTCCTATGTACAAGAATATAACTACTATAATACTGCCCCTATGTACAAGAATATAACTACTATAATACTGCCCCTATGTACAAGAATATAACTACTATAATACCGCCACAGTGTACAAGAATATAACTACTATAATACTGCCCCATGTACAAGAATATAACTACTATAATACTGCTCCTATGTACAAGAATATAACTACTATAATACTGCCCCTATGTACAAGAATATAACTACTATAATACTGCCCCTATGTACAAGAATATAACTACTATAATACTGCCCCTATGTACAATGTAGTGATAGTAAGACTTCACTATACCTTTGTATATGGTTTAAGGACCTGTGATGAGGTCACAAGAGCACATGACAGGTCATGTGCTCTGTGTTAGCTGAATGTCTGGTGTATATAAGTGAGCCTGCTGCTGACCACAGGTGTGAGTGGCTGGAGGTGTGGAAACCTCCAGTGTGGGAGTTCTGAGGAGACCACCAGTCTGGTTGCTGAAAGAGTGCTCAGAGTACCAGGACTTTGTATCTGTTTTTGTTACTTTGTGCCAGAGAAGGCTGTTTTCTTTTCTGTTTTAAGGCAAGTTTATGAAGTTGTAATAAACTTGCTTAAAGAACCTGGAAGAGTCGCCCTCCTGCTTACCTCCGGTCGCACACCAGCGAGACCACATCCCTACAATTGGTGGCGTAAATGCAGGCAGCGTTCCCAGCAGAGAAGTGAGACTGGTTACTGCATGTCGTGGGTCAAGGCTATAGCAACCCAGCCAGCATTGCCGGAGAAACACTTGGTCCAGGCACAGGTACAGCAGCAACAGGCACAGGAACAGCAGCAAGAAGCCAACAGGATGTTCTTGCAGCAGATGCAGCAGGAGCATCGGCAGCAGATTGTCACGCTGTCTCTGTATACAGGAGGACCGGGGTCTATGCTGACCCTAAGCTGGGGTCCTGACTAATCCCTCTACCTGGAGGTACTGTTGATGGTACAGAGGTCCAGGCCGCCAGCGTAACCCTACCTCCTGTGAATCCCTAACCACTGTAATCTAGTCCTGAGAAGGACACTGATTACCACCACAGGGAACAGGAAGGTAACTGCCTTCACACAGTATAAGACGAACGAGACAGTACAAGGGGGTAAAATAAAAGACCACCTTGCATACAAAACTATCACTACAGAGGGAACACCAATGGGTAAGGAGATAAATAATAAAGCGAGGAGAGGAGAAAACCACAACAGGTACTCTTAGCTTTAGACTTCTCAAAACGATCCGCTCTGCTGGTCTGCATGAATGCTTTCACCGACACTTCCCCAGCAGACAGGCAGGTATATGAAGGCAACCAATTACCACAACATTAATTGCAGCTGAGCGAGGCTGGTCTAGTCCAGCACAGAGAGAAGAAGAATTAACTCCCTCAGTGCCGAAAAACACCCAGCACCAGAACCTCAGCTGTGAGAAGTCAGGGTGTGCAATCGCGACGATCTTCGCAGCGACACACCCTTGACAGTACCCCCCCTTCTACGAGGGGCCTCCGGACCCTCAGGGCCGGGTTTATCTGGGTGAGTAGTGTGGAAGGCCCGAACCAATCGGTCTGCGTTAATATCCGACGCAGAAACCCACATCCTCTCCTCAGGACCATACCCCCTCCAATGAACCAGGTACTGAAGGGACCGGCGATTCAGACGTGAATCGATGACTCTCGACACCTGGAACTCCAAGTTACCATTGACCACCACAGGAGGAGGAGGTAAAGGTATCACCGGCGCCACATACCTCTTAAGCAACGATCTGTGGAACACATTATGAATTTTAAATGTAGGAGGGAGGTCAAGACGGAATGCAATCGGATTAATTATAGCACTGATCTTGTATGGCCCGATGAACCTGGGACCCAGTTTCCAGGAGGGAACCTTAAGTTTTATATTTTTGGTATAGGAAAGATGTGTATCTTCGTACCGTGTTAGCCAGTAGATAGAAAAATATTTAGACTTGAGAGTCCTCAGTGGTTGATACCTTTTAATGGCTAACTGAAAAGATGGTAACAAATTGCAAGCTTTCGAGACTACTCAGGTCTCTTCATCAGGCATAGACTAATACAACATCTGAAGAATCACATATTTATACACAAAATAGCACAGAAAAAATGCAATAGGTAGGACAAGTGACATGAAGCAGAACTGTCATTATGGCAGAAGGATTAACATAAATATGACTAGTTCATAGATAAGGAGTGAAGGTTTTATTACCCTCTGATTGGGGTCTGGTATTGTGTTGTGATGACCCTAAAAGGTCAGGGAGGCAGATTCCTTAATTGTTGTAGAACGACATAAAACTCTGGGATATATTCATCCCAGCACTAAGAGTGTCAAAGGTCATCATAAGTTTATATTCCCAGACTTTTCTATCCTTCTCAGATTTGAAGTTAGATTTTAATACAAGTAATTCCATATCTGTCATGCTATGACCGGGCATACAAAAGTGTTTGGCCACAGGTAAATCCATTCTTTTTTCTCTTATTGTGTGGCGATGAGAATTCATCCTTGTTCTCAGTTTTTGCCCGGTCTCCCCCACATACAGACCCCCAGTTGGACATTTAGTACATATAATTAGGTACACCACATTAGATGTGATGCAGCTGAAAGTACCTGGTATCTTGTAGTCCTGATGGGAGTTGGGGATCTTTATCCTGTCCGTGGTCATTATAGATGTACAGGTTTTGCATTTCTTTTGTTTGCAAGGAAAGGTTCCTGCAGCTGTTGGGGAGGACAGGGAGCTTCTGACAATGATGCTTCTTAGATTTGGGGGCTGCCTAAAACATAGTAGTGGGGGGTCTGGAAATATGGATTGTAATCGGGCATCTTTTTGTAGTAAAGGTTGTAGTTTCCGTGCAGCTCCCCTTAGCATCTCCAGACTTGGATTGTAGGTGACCACTAGAGGCACCCGGTTATTTTCTTCTTTAGCTTTGTAATGTAGCAGGTGATTCCTTGATATTCTGGTGGCTCTTGTAATTTGGTTTTCAATTGTTCTTGGATGGTAGCCCTGGTTCAAAAAAGTCTTTCTGAGGCGACCAAGGTGTTCATCTCTATCCATGGGGTTGGAACATATACGGTTGTATCTGATGGCTTGGCTGTAGACAATATAGTTTTTTATGTGTTTAGGATGGAAACTGTCCCATTTAAGATATGTTGGACGGTCGATTGGCTTCTGATACAGGGATGTCTCTATTTCATTGTTCTTTAGCTTAATGGTGGTGTCTAAAAAGTTAATTTCAGTGCTGGAGTAGTTAAGTGTTAAGTTGATGGTGGGATGAAATTGATTGAACTGTTCATGGAACGTCTTTAGCTGTTGTTCAGACTCCGTCCAGATGATTAAAATGTCATCAATGTAGCGGTAGTAGGCCCGAGGCCTGGACATTCTACATGCTTCCCAAAATCCACAAAGCCGGAAATCCAGGGAGGCCGATTATTTCATGTGTGGACACCCTTACTGAGCAAGTATCTGGATGGGTAGAGGGTGTTCTTAAACCCTGGTAAAGGATACACCCAGCTACATTCAGGACACAACTGACCTACTGAATAAACTAGCAGCAATAGGTTCTCTACCAGAAGGAACCATCCTGGCCACCATGGATGTGGAATCTTCGTACTCTAATATCCCACACCAGGATGGATTAAATGCCTGCAAAGTCTTCATGGGAAACACCGGGAATGATGCTGATTCTGTGGTGAAACTCACAAAATTCATCCTCACCCACAATTACTTCGAATTTGACAACAAGATCTATCTTCAGGAGACTGGCACAGCTATGGGAAGTAAAATGGCTCCACAGTATGCAAATCTTTTCATGGCCAAGCTTGAAAGCGAATTTTTGTCCTCCTGCCCCATCAGGCCTCGGGCCTACTACCGCTACATTGATGACATTTTAATCATCTGGACGGAGTCTGAACAACAGCTAAAGACGTTCCATGAACAGTTCAATCAATTTCATCCCACCATCAACTTAACACTTAACTACTCCAGCACTGAAATTAACTTTTTAGACACCACCATTAAGCTAAAGAACAATGAAATAGAGACATCCCTGTATCAGAAGCCAATCGACCGTCCAACATATCTTAAATGGGACAGTTTCCATCCTAAACACATAAAAAACTCTATTGTCTACAGCCAAGCCATCAGATACAACCGTATATGTTCCAACCCCATGGATAGAGATGAACACCTTGGTCGCCTCAGAAAGACTTTTTTGAACCAGGGCTACCATCCAAGAACAATTGAAAACCAAATTACAAGAGCCACCAGAATATCAAGGAATCACCTGCTACATTACAAAGCTAAAGAAGAAAATAACCGGGTGCCTCTAGTGGTCACCTACAATCCAAGTCTGGAGATGCTAAGGGGAGCTGCACGGAAACTACAACCTTTACTACAAAAAGATGCCCGATTACAATCCATATTTCCAGACCCCCCACTACTATGTTTTAGGCAGCCCCCAAATCTAAGAAGCATCATTGTCAGAAGCTCCCTGTCCTCCCCAACAGCTGCAGGAACCTTTCCTTGCAAACAAAAGAAATGCAAAACCTGTACATCTATAATGACCACGGACAGGATAAAGATCCCCAACTCCCATCAGGACTACAAGATACCAGGTACTTTCAGCTGCATCACATCTAATGTGGTGTACCTAATTATATGTACTAAATGTCCAACTGGGGGTCTGTATGTGGGGGAGACCGGGCAAAAACTGAGAACAAGGATGAATTCTCATCGCCACACAATAAGAGAAAAAAGAATGGATTTACCTGTGGCCAAACACTTTTGTATGCCCGGTCATAGCATGACAGATATGGAATTACTTGTATTAAAATCTAACTTCAAATCTGAGAAGGATAGAAAAGTCTGGGAATATAAACTTATGATGACCTTTGACACTCTTAGTGCTGGGATGAATATATCCCAGAGTTTTATGTCGTTCTACAACAATTAAGGAATCTGCCTCCCTGACCTTTTAGGGTCATCACAACACAATACCAGACCCCAATCAGAGGGTAATAAAACCTTCACTCCTTATCTATGAACTAGTCATATTTATGTTAATCCTTCTGCCATAATGACAGTTCTGCTTCATGTCACTTGTCCTACCTATTGCATTTTTTCTGTGCTATTTTGTGTATAAATATGTGATTCTTCAGATGTTGTATTAGTCTATGCCTGATGAAGAGACCTGAGTAGTCTCGAAAGCTTGCAATTTGTTACCATCTTTTCAGTTAGCCATTAAAAGGTATCAACCACTGAGGACTCTCAAGTCTAAATATTTTTATATTTTTGGTAGACAACCATATCCGATCGTTCACACTTAGGTCCAGACCAGACACTCTCCTCCTATCAGCCATACGTTTGTATCGGTTCCCCATAGTACTCAGATTATTCAGCACTCTTCTCCACACTGAAGCAAGTGATGACGAAAATCGTTCCTCCTCAGGAACCCCAGAAGAGCCCCCCTATTGAAAGTACAAAACTGGGGTGAAAACCATATGCCCCAAAAAACGGGGACTTACCAGTGGACTCGCTCCGCCTATTATTTAGAGCAAATTCCGCCAGAGGCAAGAAAGAAGCCCAGTCCTCCTGGTTCTCTGACATAAAACACCGGAGATATGTCTCCAAGCTCTGGTTCAGACGCTCTGTCTGACCATTGGTCTGCGGGTGAAAAGCCGATGAAAATGACAACTGCATCCCCCGCCGTGTACAAAATGCTTTCCGGAATTTGGACACAAACTGAGACCCCCGATCCGACACCACATCGCAGGGTACCCCGTGAAGCCTTACAATCTCCCAATAAAACACCTGCGCAAGAGTTTTAGCATTAGGAAGAGCAGGAAGAGCGATAAAATGTGCCATCTTGCTGAACCTGTCCACTACAACTAGTATGACTGTTTTACCCGAAGATGGCGGGAGGTCCGTAATGAAGTCCATAGACAGATGAGTCCACGGACGCTGCGGGATCTTCAAAGGTAAGAGGGTCCCCGACGGACGGGTATGTGGGGTTTTAGAGCGCGCACAAACCTCGCAGGACGCAACAAAAGTTACCACCTCCCTATGTAAGTTAGGCCACCAAAACCGGCGCGAGAGGAGATCCTCAGTTGCTTTACTCCCTGGGTGTCCTGCCAAAGCTGAATTATGGTGTGCCTCGATCACCTTTTGTCGCAACTGATTTGGAACAAACAGTCTCCCTGGAGGTCCTACAGGAGCGTCCCCCTGAGCCTCCAATACCTCCTCCTCAAGCTCAGAGCATACTGCCGACACCACAACCCCCTCCTGAAGGACCGGAACCGGGTCCTCCGTATTCCCAGCCCCTGGGAAACTACGAGATAAGGCATCCGCCCTAACATTTTTTGAGCCAGGACGATATGTGACGACAAAATTAAACCTGGTAAAAAACAAAGACCACCTAGCTTGTCTGGGATTCAGACGTTTAGCGGACTCTAAATATAGCAGGTTTTTGTGATCGGTAATGACGGTGACCGGGTGGACTGCCCCCTCCAAAAAATGACGCCACTCCTCAAAAGCCAACTTAATGGCCAAGAGTTCCCTATTGCCGACATCATAATTCCTCTCAGCGGACGACAATTTTTTAGAGAAGAAGGCGCACGGATGCCATTTACCAGGGGACGAACCTTGTGACAATACTGCTCCCACCCCTACCTCGGAAGCGTCCACCTCAACAATGAATGGCTGTGACGCATCAGGCTGAATAAGTATGGGTGCTGAAGCAAAACATTTTTTCAAAGAGGAAAACGCTTGACAAGCCTTGTCAGACCACTTTGAAAAATCCGTCCCTTTTTTAGTCATGTCTGTGAGAGGTTTAACTATGGACGAAAAATTACGAATGAACTTCCGGTAGTAGTTAGCAAACCCCAGGAAACGTTGTAATGCCTTAAGATCCTCTGGCAGATCCCACTCAAGAACTGCCCGCACTTTCCCAGGGTCCATACGAAAACCGGATGCTGACACCAGGAACCCTAAAAACTGAAGTTCCTGTACGGCGAACACACACTTCTCCCATTTGGCGTACAGTTTATTATCCCGCAAGATCTGTAACACCTGCCTAACATGCTCCTGATGAGACAAGATCTGGCGAGTAAATTAAGATATCATCCAGATATATGACCACAATCTGTCCCATTAGGTGGCGAAAGATGTCATTTACAAAGTGTTGAAACACCGCCGGGGCAATACTCAGACCAAATGGCATGACAAGGTTCTCATAATGCCCCTCCGGAGTGTTAAACGCCGTCTTCCACTCATCCCCCTCCTTCATCCTAATCAGATTGTACGCCCCCCTGAAATCCAACTTAGAGAACCATTTGGCACCCACGATCTGATTGAAGAGATCGGGAATAAGTGGGAGCGGATACGGATCTCGGACCGTAATCCGATTAAGCTCACGGAAATCCAGGCAAGGGCGTAGGCCTCCATCTTTTTTCTTCACAAAGAAGAACCCCGCGGCCACCGGGGAAGATGAAGGTCTAATATGCCCCTTAGCCAGACTCTCTGAAATATAATCCTTCATGGCCTGTCTCTCAGGACCAGAAAGGTTATACAACCTAGATTTCGGTAACTTGGCCCCAGGGAGCAAGTTAACAGCACAGTCATACTCGCGATGAGGAGGTAGTTCTTGACACCCTTTTTCCGAGAATACATCCTCAAAGTCCACCAGAAATGGAGGTAAGGCCCTAGGAGCGACCGCACCAATGACCGTATTCATGCAGTTTTTATTACAGAAATCGCTCCATTGGGTTATATCTCTGGATTGCCAATTAATAACCGGGTTATGCTTAGTTAGCCAAGGCAGGCCCAGCACTATAGGTGTGGGAAGACCCTCCAACACATAACAAGACAACAGTTCTTTATGTAGCGCCCCCACTTGAAGATCTATGTTATGCACTGCTTGCACAAAACTTCCCTGACCGAGAGGTCTGGCGTCGATCGAGAATATGGGGACGGGTTTAGCCAACCCACTCAATCGCATACCTTGAACCCGGGCAAAGCGAGCATCCACCAGATTAGCCCCGGCCCCACTATCCAGAAGAACAGATATCCTCTCAGTTCTCGCACCCACCACCACCTCCGCCGGTACGAGAAACTGAGACGAACTTAGGGACGAAATACTTACTCCCAGATTGCCGTCCACCACACAATCTGGGATCAATAGTTTTCCGGCGACTTCTCACTCTGCAAAGGACGGGATGGACACCCCCTAATAAAATGTCCCTTTTTTCCACAGAAGAAACAACTTCTTGTTTTGTGGCGCCCCACCGATTCCCTCCCCCGGAATGATGTCCCTCCTAATTGCATAGGCTCCTCTGGACTGACCAGGGGAACCTCCGTATAAGGGACCCTTGAGGAAGGTGGAGTCATCACAGGGGGCGAAGTTACCCGCACCTCTCCCGAAGACGTCTGTCAATATGAATAGCAAGGGCCATAGCGGCTTCCAGTGTCGTGGGAGGGTCATACTGCGCCAACACATCTTTTAATTTGTCAGATAAACCTTGACAAAACTGGCTCCTAAGAGCCGGGTCATTCCACTGGGTGTCCGTGGCCCACCTACGGAACTCCGAACAGAATTCCTCTGCCGGACGATCTCCCTGCTGTATCTTACGTAACTTAGTTTCAGCAAGGGAGACCCGATCCGGGTCATCATATACAAGACCCAGAGCTGCGAAAAATCTATCCACTGACTGGAGAGCCGGGGAGCCCGGGGGAAGAGAGAACGCCCAGGATATGGGTCCCCTTGTAGGAGCGAGATGACAATTCCCACCCTTTGATCTTCACTCCCAGATGACTGAGGTCGCAGCCGAAAGTACAATTTACATGCCTCCCGGAAAGCAAAAAATTTGTCCCGCCCTCCAGTGAACCTGTCTGGGAGAGCTACTTTAGGTTCAGGTCTGGTCTGCTCCGGGGGGTACAAAACCTTGGACTTAACGTCCCTCAGCTCCATGGACAAACTCTGCAACTGCTGAGCTAGACTGGCTACTGGATCCATGGTGGCTGGGGAGAATCTTTAGTGTGGTCGGTGAAAATGTCACGCTGTCTCTGTATACAGGAGGACCGGGGTCTATGCTGACCCTAAGCTGGGGTCCTGACTAATCCCTCTACCTGGAGGTACTGTTGATGGTACAGAGGTCCAGGCCGCCAGCGTAACCCTATCTCCTGTGAATCCCTAACCACTGTAATCTAGTCCTGAGAAGGACCCTGATTACCACCACAGGGAACAGGAAGGTAACTGCCTTCACACACAGTATAAGACGAACGAGACAGTACAAGGGGGTAAAATAAAAGACCACCTTGCATACAAAACTACCACTACAGAGGGAACACCAACGGGTAAGGAGATAAATAATAAAGCGAGGAGAGGAGAAAACCACAACAGGTACTCTTAGCTTTAGACTTCTCAAAACGATCCGCTCTGCTGGTCTGCATGAATGCTTTCACCGACACTTCCCCAGCAGACAGGCAGGTATATGAAGGCAACCAATTACCACAACATTAATTGCAGCTGAGCGAGGCTGGTCTAGTCCAGCACAGAGAGAAGAAGAATTAACTCCCTCAGTGCCGAAAAACACCCAGCACCAGAACCTCAGCTGTGAGAAGTCAGGGTGTGCAATCGCGACGATCTTCGCAGCGACACACCCGTGACACAGATGCAGCTTTTGACAACCGCCATCCAGGGCAGGACGAGCGCCCCAACCCCAGGTCTGGCTGATGACAACCACGTCAGAAAGGCGGTAAGACGCACATTACAAAAAATGACCCCCGGGGATGATGTGGAAGCCTTCCTGACTGTATTTGAGAGGGTTGCTGAGAGGGAAAGACTTCCCCTAGAGCAGTGGTCAGAGATATTGGCCCCATACCTGACAGGTGAACCCCAGAAGGCGTATTACGATTTGACTGTGCAGGACGCTCAGGAATATCCTAAGCTAAAGGTAGAGATCCTCACACGTATGGGGGTAACAATGACTGTCAGGGCACAGAGAGTGCACCGCTGGGCTTATCACCGGGACAAACCACCTCGCTCCCAAATGTTTGATTTACTGCACCTGGTCCAGAAATGGCTACAGCCAGAGTCCGCTACGCCGGCACAGATGGTAGAAAGAGTCGTCATGGATCGGTTTGTGCACTCCCTGCCAAAGCCCCTACAGACTTGGGTTGCCCAGGGTGATCCCCGGAATGCTGATGAACTGGTCGGACTGGTCGAGAGGTACCAGGGAATGGAAGGTGCCTTGGGGAAGCAGCCTATTCCGTACTGGCAGGCCCAACAGGGGCAGAGTCCCAAAAAGGGGTGGGGAGCCCAAGGTCAAAATGGCGGGGGGAGGTGGTGCCCAAGGTCACTACGGGTGATATTATTTGTTGAAGGTGCCGCGAGCCAGGACATATAGCTGCCCGGTGTCCGCAGACCACTGAGCAGATGGACTGCAGCATAGGACACCGTATTTCATGGTATGCATATCCAGCCTGCAGTGGAAACCCGTTCCCCAATCAGGGTCCTCAAGTATGTTCCGTGAAGGTGAACGGTGAAGCAGTAACGGCGCTGCTAGACTCTGGGAGCTTAGAGACCTTGATTAGGGCCACTTTTCCTCTCAACATACTACCAGGAAAAAAAAGTTGGTGTTCAATGCATACATGGTGATGTAAAGGACTACCCTATGGCCAGAGTGGACATTGAAACGACGCATGGCACTGAGTCCCATGAAGTCGGCGTCGTTCGGGACTTGGTGCGTCCTATAATTATAGGCCGGGATTTCTGTCTGTTTTGGGATCTGTGGAGAAAGGGTTCTGGGGTCACTGGCGAGAATGGGGAACCAGTGGGCCCTGGCAAAATATGGCCACACTCGGAGGGGGCGGAGTCTCAAGCTGAGTCGATGAGGAGAGGAGAGGTGGCGGCGGATGAGCCGAGGAACTGTTGCCGGGTTCGGGGTTTGAACAGTGTATGTCGCGAATGGTGTACTGACTTTACATCTGACCGGGGGGCATTGAACTGTTCTCTAATAGTGAATGGAGAGTGTGTGAGTGGACTTCTAGACTAAGGAAGCCAGGTGACTCTGCTGAGCGACACACTCCCTGTCTATCTGATTCCCGGAAAAAATATGGAAGTCCCTTGCATTCATGGGGTCACTAGGGAGTATCAGGTAACCAGGGTAATTGTTGAGACGGACACTATTATTTCTACCCATGATGTCCCTGTAGTCCCAGACTTACCATATCCTATAATAATAGGCCAGGATTGTAAACGGTTTTGGGAGGTGTGGGACGAAGCACTGGCTGATTGCTCAGAAGGGAACCAGAATGACCCTAAGAGAGGTCCACCCCTGCAGGAGGCTGTAGTGGTTGCTGATAGTGTGGTGGGTAAAACAGAGGTAGCCACCCCTAAAGTCAAAGATACCCAGTGCCTGGTAGCCGTAAGAAAGGGTGGCTCAGACCAAAGTGAGGACTTTGGGGTGACCAAATATAGGTCCGCAGAAAACTGGGTCGCCCCAGGAATAGTGGCCGACACCTGGTTAAGTGGGGACTTGCCGTTCCAAGATGACAGAGGGAGTGGGAATGACTCCTATGCAGACTGTAACTTAACCGCAAGTGAAAGCGCGTGCAGCAAGGTGGAGTCAGGTACAAGTGGCAGACCTTCTCCTCACCGCAGGGGCTACCGGAAGGCCAGACAGCCTATGCTCTCTAAGAAGAGAAAAAAGGGGAGAAGGATGGTGCCACATGTACTGGATAAAAGAGAGCAGGGCCATGAGATAGAGCTGCTTAAAGAGACAGTCATGCGAGAAAAGATATGGGGACAAGAGATTGAGCAACGAATGAAGGACCTGGAGAAAGAACTCTCTAAAGTCCAAGGTCAACTATCAGCGTGCCTGACGGCGAACCAAGTCCTAGTGAAAGATACTGAGATGCTCAGAGAGGCCCAGGAGAAGCATCAGCAGGAACTTCTACGGAGAGAAGAAGAGCACAGATGCTGGGCAGAGGAGCAAGAGAAAATTCTCCAAAAACTCCAGATAGAGAAGGAAGCTAACGCACAGCTCAGGAAATCCACGACAGACCAGGAAATCGAACGGTTGCACTCTCCCGGTCCGTGCGTACGGGAAGAGAGTGAACTGAAGAGGTTGACCAAAGAAGGGGCCTCGACGGCGAAAGAAAGCCAGCAAGGGAACCGCCACCCAGATGGCCACACCCGGAAAGTCACAGTGAAGCGGGAGGCGGACATAAGAGCTATGCCACTACAATACCTCCACAAGAAGCAGAGATGTCGGGAGCCAACAAGAAAACCTCCAAGTCGGAGGGCGTTGGTGGAAAGCCTTGGGAAGATCCAGATGCTCTTGGAGGTGAACCAGGGAAGAATAGAGCAGCTAAAACTTGAGAAGAAGCAGGCCAACAGACAGCTGCAAGAGTTGAGGAAAAAAAGGCAGTCACCTTCAACCCACAGTATAGAGAGGCGCAGAGGTTCGCTGCAGAATGAAGGTCATCGAAGTGAAACTAAGACAGAACATAGATGGCCTGAAATGAGAGCTAGAGGCAGTGACACCTCAATTATATCAGGACTCAGTGACCTAAGGCAAACTGTGACAGACCGGCTGATTGTGGAGACGACTGAAAGGAGTTTCTAGTCGGTGAATGAAATGTGCCAAGCCCACGGCTTTAGGCAGAGGGGGGAGGTATGTAGTGATAGTAAGACTTCACTATACCTTTGTATGTGGTTTAAGGACCTGTGATGAGGTCACAAGAGCACATGACAGGTCATGTGCTCTGTGTTAGCTGAATGTCTGGTGTATATAAGTGAGCCTGCTGCTGACCACAGGTGAGTGGCTGGAGGTCTGGAAACCTCCAGTGTGGGAGTTCTGAGGAGACCACCAGTCTGGTTGCTGAAAGAGTGCTCAGTTAGAGTACCAGGACTTTGTATCTGTTTTTGTTACTTTGTGCCAGAGAAGGCTGTTTTCTTTTCTGTTTTAAGGCAAGTTTATGAAGTTGTAATAAACTTGCTTAAAGAACCTGGAAGAGTCGCCCTCCTGCTTACCTCCGGTCGCACACCAGCGAGACCACATCCCTACAACAAGAATATAACTACTAGAATACTGCTCCTATGTACAAGAATATAACTACTATAATACTGCTCCCTATGTACAAGAATATAACTACTATAATACTGCTCCCTATGTACAAGAATATAACTACTATGATACTGCCCCTATGTACAAGAATATAACTACTATAATACTGCCCCTATGTACAAGAATATAACTACTATAGTACTGCCCCTATATACAAGAATATAACTACTATAATACTGCTCCTATGTACAAGAATATAACTACTATAATACTGCTCCTATGTACTAGAATATAGCTACTATAATACTGCCCCTATGTACAAGAATATAACTACTATAATACTGCTCCTATGTACAAGAATATAACTACTATAATACTGCTCTTATGTACAAGAATATAACTACTATAATACTGCCCCATGTACAAGAATATAACTACTATAATACTGCCGCTATGTACAAGAATATAACTACTATAATACTGCCCCTATGTACAAGAATATAACTACTATAATACTGCCCCATATACAAGAATATAACTACTATAATACTGCCCCTATGTACAAGAATATAACTACTATAATACTGCTCCTATGAACAAGAATATAACTACTATAATACTGCTCCTATGTACAAGAATATAACTACTATAATACTGCTCCTATGTACAAGAATATAACTATTAATAAACTCCTCTAGTGGATAACAATGCCTATGTTGTTGTTAAGGGTGCCTTCACACTGCATTTAGGCTCCCATTCAGTGGCCTTATTGAGGCTTATGTCCGAACTCCCAGCAAAACTGAAATTGGGTGTATGCACTGAGGGGCCCATAGACTACAATGGTGCCAAAGAGGAAACGTTTGCTCTGACATTCATCAAATTCAGCGTGTATGCACACTGGAGGTCAGACACCCAGACGCAGTCTAGTACTCCTGATTATCCGCGTCCAGCAGGCTTAAACGCCCAAAAAATGATGCATGGCAGAACGCACGTTTGCTCTCTTTGCACCGTTATAGTCTATGGTCCTGTCGGTAAACACACCTGAATCCAGTTTTGCGAGGAATTCTGACTTAATCTCCGCCGGGTCCACTGAGCGGGAGCCTGGATGCAGTGTGACGGCACTATAAGGGTCTTTTTCCTCTTTTGAACATGTGGCAGTCACAGCTGTCTCACTTTTGTGCTACAGTGGAATGGACGTACTTGTCAAATTGATAACTGTCCCTGTATTCTCTGTCATCTCGGACCCCCTACTGACGGTCACATTCTGTAAGTGCGGTTTCAGCACCTCGGAGAGCACCTTTAATATTATGCACAGTAATATAGTCCTAGTCCCAAGTTGGAAGTATCGATGTGTGAATGAGGTTTCTCCCCAGATATCTAACTAGAAAGTAGAATTACAGGTTATCTCTATTCATGAGAAGAACCAAAGTGGATTTTTGTGCAGGTTTACAGTAGACACAATCTCTTATTAGATGCAGAGAACACGAGAACTAGTGGAGGCCGGTCGCTCCGGAGACGCAGAAAACCGTCCCCGCAGTAACCTTCCTACAATCTACAGCGCCTCCCGGGAGAAAAGCAAAATATTATAAATTAAGAGGTAGAAAAATGATAAAGAAAAATAACTTACAGAAATAAAAGTGAGCATTAAACTGAACCAGAATCCCACTTTACTGGTCACCAGAATGACGCTTTACTGGTCGCCAGAATGACGCTTTACTGGTCGCCAGAATGACGCTTTACTGGTCGCCAGAATGACGCTTTACTGGTCACCAGAATCCCACTTTACTGGTCGCCAGAATGACGCTTTACTGGTCGCCAGAATGACGCTTTACTGGTCGCCAGAATGACGCTTTACTGGTCACCAGAATGACGCTTTACTGGTCGCCAGAATGACGCTTTACTGGTCGCCAGAATGACGCTTTACTGGTCACCAGAATCCCACTTTACTGGTCGCCAGAATGACGCTTTACTGGTCACCAGAATGACGCTTTACTGGTCGCCAGAATGACGCTTTACTGGTCGCCAGAATGACGCTTTACTGGTCACCAGAATGACGCTTTACTGGTCGCCAGAATGACGCTTTACTGGTCGCCAGAATGACGCTTTACTGGTCGCCAGAATGACGCTTTACTGGTCCCCAGAATGACGCTTTACTGGTCACCAGAATGACGCTTTACTGGTCGCCAGAATGACGCTTTACTGGTCGCCAGAATGACGCTTTACTGGTCACCAGAATGACGCTTTACTGGTCACCAGAATGACGCTTTACTGGTCACCAGAATCCCACTTTACTGGTCACCAGAATCCCACTTTACTGGTCACCAGAATCCCGCTTTACTGGTCACCAGAATCCCACTTTACTGGTCACCAGAATCCCACTTTACTGGTCACCAGAATCCCGCTTTACTGGTCACCAGAATGACGCTTTACTGGTCACCAGAATCCCGCTT
Source organism: Oophaga sylvatica (assembly GCA_033576555.1). Taxonomy (NCBI): domain Eukaryota; kingdom Metazoa; phylum Chordata; class Amphibia; order Anura; family Dendrobatidae; genus Oophaga; species Oophaga sylvatica. The sequence continues at coordinate 10,688 of JARQOD010007031.1, read as the reverse complement.
TACTGGTCACCAGAATCCCGCTTTACTGGTCACCAGAATCTCGCTTTACTGGTCACCAGAATCCCCCTTTACTGGTCACCAGAATCCCGCTTTACTGGTCACCAGAATCCCGCTTTACTGGTCACCAGAATCCACTTTACTGGTCACCAGAATCCCGCTTTACTGGTCACCAGAATCCCGCTTTACTGGTCGCCAGAATGACGCTTTACTGGTCGCCAGAATGACGCTTTACTGGTCACCAGAATCCCACTTTACTGGTCACCAGAATCCCGCTTTACTGGTCACCAGAATCCCGCTTTACTGGTCACCAGAATCCCACTTTACTGGTCACCAGAATCCCGCTTTACTGGTCACCAGAATCCCGCTTTACTGGTCACCAGAATGACGCTTTACTGGTCACCAGAATCCCGCTTTACTGGTCACCAGAATGACGCTTTACTGGTCACCAGAATCCCGCTTTACTGGTCACCAGAATGACGCTTTACTGGTCACCAGAATGACGCTTTACTGGTCACCAGAATGACGCTTTACTGGTCACCAGAATCCCACTTTACTGGTCACCAGAATCCCGCTTTACTGGTCACCAGAATCCCGCTTTACTGGTCACCAGAATCCCGCTTTACTGGTCACCAGAATCCCACTTTATTGGTCGCCAGAATGACGCTTTACTGGTCGCCAGAATGACGCTTTACTGGTCCCCAGAATCCCGCTTTACTGGTCGCCAGAATGATGCTTTACTGGTCACCAGAATGACGCTTTACTGGTCGCCAGAATGACGCTTTACTGGTCACCAGAATGACGCTTTACTGGTCACCAGAATGACGCTTTACTGGTCGCCAGAATGACGCTTTACTGGTCACCAGAATCCCGCTTTACTGGTCACCAGAATCCCGCTTTACTGGTCACCAGAATGACGCTTTACTGGTCACCAGAATCCCACTTTACTGGTCACCAGAATCCCGCTTTACTGGTCACCAGAATCCCACTTTACTGGTCGCCAGAATCCCGCTTTACTGGTCACCAGAATCCCGCTTTACTGGTCGCCAGAATCCCGCTTTACTGGTCACCAGAATCCCGCTTTACTGGTCACCAGAATCCCGCTTTACTGGTCACCAGAATGACGCTTTACTGGTCCCCAGAATGACGCTTTACTGGTCACCAGAATGACGCTTTACTGGTCCCCAGAATGACGCTTTACTGGTCACCAGAATGACGCTTTACTGGTCGCCAGAATGACGCTTTACTGGTCGCCAGAATGACGCTTTACTGGTCCCCAGAATGACGCTTTACTGGTCACCAGAATGACGCTTTACTGGTCACCAAAATGACGCTTTACTGGTCGCCAGAATGACGCTTTACTGGTCACCAGAATGACGCTTTAGTGGTCACCAGAATGACGCTTTACTGGTCACCAGAATCACGCTTTACTGGTCGCCAGAATGACGCTTTACTGGTCGCCAGAATGATGCTTTACTGGTCGCCAGAATGACGCTTTACTGGTCACCAGAATGACGCTTTACTGGTCACCAGAATGACGCTTTACTGGTCGCCAGAATGACGCTTTACTGGTCGCCAGAATGACGCTTTACTGGTCGCCAGAATGACGCTTTACTGATCACCAGAATGACGCTTTACTGGTCGCCAGAATGACGCTTTACTGGTCGCCAGAATGACGCTTTACTGGTAACAAATAATCCTGCAATCAATGTTTGTAAAGACCAAAATGTAACATAATAAACGGCAGCCAGATAACGACCTCCCATCACAGGTCCAATTCTACTCTCTAAATTCCTCCCCAAATTGCCAATCAGATGTTCGAAAGTTGGACACCATGTTCCCAGTCATCAAAGACTAATGAGCCTAATTTACCATGGAAAGGTCAATCACGGTAGAAAAGTTTAATCTGAAGACCCTGTATGAATGGCGTGGAGGTCAATCAGGCGTACTGTCCCTCTATGACTTCTCGTAGGATCACCAAAGATCAGTTGAGTGCAGCACTCGCCTCAGCACGTTCCGGAACTCCCATTAAGAATGAATGGAGTGTTAGTGCACATGATAGACCTCTGCTCCATTCAGCCTGGTTCTTGGAATCGCTGAGGGCCACAGCGGTCAGACTTCCAGTGATCGGAAAGCTATCCAATATCCCGTGTTTAGAGGATAACTTTTAAACTTAGAACACCCCTTTAAAAGGCTTTGGGTGATGATGTCACTGGAGACAACTTGTAAAACCCAGCGTGGAGCACAGCAAAGGGCAGAGGCCATAGGGGAAGGGAGCAGAGCCCGGTCCTGGAGCCGAGACGGATGAGTAACTCTGTATCAGTGAACAACTCCCCGGAATACAATGTGATATGAGTTATATTTACCGATATCCATTCTGTTTTCCTGAGAGCGATAAATGACAGAACACAACTGCACAAATGCGGCGTTTATTAGCACATTTGCTATTTGAGTTATTAAATGTCTGCGGTTTATCTGCAGACCTGATAATATGACAGAATGACGACGCTTATCTACAAATGGCTGGAATTTAGATTTATACCGATGGTGATTTAGCAATGTCAGAAGCAGCTGGCCGAGCCGGCTCCAGTGCCTGCGCTGCAGACCAGCAACGTGCTACAGCGAGGTGTCAGGCGGCACAATGCGCCCACAGGACGGCGCTCAGCACTCCGACAACAACTCTTCATTCTGACAACTTGTGAATTCCTTGTGTAATAAGAGGACACAGCAGCTGGTAAGAGTTTATCCGCTGCTGACCTCGGACACACGAGAAACCACTTACTGACGTGTTGCAGAATCCACATGTAAAGCGCCAGGGAATAAATGGCGCTATAATAATAATAACAATGAGACACTAATAGAAGGTGATTGCCGGCAGCGCCTCCATGTCGTGATATAGATTTACCAATGTTATATCACAACTACGCATGGAAGCCGCTGTGTTTCATGCATCTGAATGGCACCATTATGTCCTGTACACAAATGTTCGGAATATATCGGGTTTGAGCTTTTATTTTATAAATTGAGAAAATTTTTGAACTGAGGTTTCAATCCTTTCATCCAACATTTAATTTTAAGGGTACAAGTAAATTTTTGCACCATTTGCCTTCTACGGTCACTGTTTTGTGCTGTTTGTAGAATGAGCTAACTGAGAACTGTCCAGTGAGTTCTAAGCACGATAAAAGTTATAATCTCCCATCAGGACACGTACATTAATGGATACTCAGGTATCTCATTCTGCAGCCAGGAAAAAAAGTGCAACCCATAGAGGTTATAGAAGTCAAACGGTGCAACATTTGTAATGTCATCCAAAGATGAAAATGATTTTTTTTTTCCGCCAACAATACAGTCAGTAAAAGTCAGGAAAAGTGGATCCCAAGCAATTCATGTAATGTAAAATAACAAAGACAGATAACATTCACCCTCCTCTGCTCCAGGGCCAGATTCCCGGTTTCAGTGTTTTGCCGCAGCAATTACATCACATCAACATCTGACATCACCGCTGCAACCAATCACCCAGGTCAGAGACTCCTGCCATCTACATCAGCAGAGTTACTGAGCTCAGTGATTGAAAACCAAAAAAGAAGGCGGAAGTGCAAAGACGAATATAAATACAAAGGGTATAAATCTTTATTGAAAGTATAATTAAAAAAAATAGGGAAATAAATATCTAACAAAGCGAAATAGAGGAAGATGAGTGAGCCTGAAGAGCGGACAGAAATGTCATAGACCCCCGATCAGTGAAACGCGCGTCGGGTTGTTGTTGATGGGTGATCTTGTATGTACATATCATTTTGATTATTTGTCCTGTTATTAACGTTTGTCTATTACATGCATTATAATATTTTTAATAGGACTATCTGGAATAGTGTTGGTGTCTTAATAATTAATTATTTATTACTCATTATTTCTTTTTGTATGAGTCCTGATTACCTGTGATTATTGCATTATATCTTCAGGCTCACCCACCTCCTGTATCTGTATTTCGAGTTGTTGGATATTTATTTCCCTATTTCTAGACAATCAATTATACTTTCAATAAAGATTTACATCGTTTATATGTCCTCTGGTTCTAGCACTTCCTCCTTCTTTTTTGTTTTTTTCACATCTATTGGACGATTAGGACATTTACCCCGGTCTGTTTATTTATAAGCTGAGTGATTGGCTGCAGTGGTGATGTGAAATTTTGATGTGATGTCATTGCTGCAGCCAAAATGCAGAGCAGCGGTGGGGACCCGCTGCTAGAGGCGGGAGGGTTAGTACGATATGCATGTGATATTTCACATTGCAAGCATCATTTGGGGTCCGTTTTTTCAAAAATGGAAAGCATCACAAAATTTTAAAAAAACTCCCCAGAGGCGTCCATCCGCTAGGACAATCAGATTTAGCAAATTAATAACCCCCAAGTGGGGCACAGTGTTACATTTATCAGTGTTCCCCACCAACCTTCTGATGGATCATATACATTTATTATAGGCAGGGGCGAACCTACCGCATGTGCAGCCTGTGCAGCTGCACCGGGGCCGGAGGTGGAGGGGGGCCCCTGCAGGACGGCTAATAATGAGGACAATCTGGCCTGTTTATCCGGCCCCAAGGATCCGGGGTGCCCCTGGCCAGATTGCCCTCATGTGCGGCCGGCAGGGAGAGATCCCTGGAGCTCCGCTGCCTGCAAGAGAAAATGGCAGCAGAACGGAGCTGCTGTGATCCGTCCTGCTCCCTGCCTGTGCTTCCTGTCTCTCACACACTCAGCAGCACGGCTGGATGATGTCATCATTCAGCGCCGCTGCTGTGAGAGAGAGGAAGCTGCCGGCGATGATGAGGGAGATCGTGCGGAGAGGTGAGAGGTGCTGTGTGTGTAGGTGGAGGAGAGGGCAGTCATAGGGGAGAAGGCAATGATGTGGCTGGTGGGGGAGAAAGCAATTATGGTGGCAGTTGAAAGGACAATGTTGGGGTAGTGGGGATGAGGAAATGATGGAAGTGGTGGAATGGGCAATGATGGTGGCAGTGGAAAGGACAATGATGGGGTGGTGGGGATGAAGGTAATGATAGTGGCAGTTGAAAGGACAATGATGGGGGTCGTGGGGGAGGAGGAAATGATGGAGGTGGTGGAATGGGCAATGACGGGGTTGTGGGTGAGAAGGCAATGATGGTGGCAGTGGAAAGGACAATGATGGGGGTGGTGGGGAAGGATGAAATGATGGAGGTGGTGGGGGAGAAAGCAATGATGGAGGTGGTGGAATGGGCAATGATGGGGGTGGTGGAGGAGAAAGCAATGACGGAGGTGGTGGAAAGGACAATGATGGGGTGGTGGGGGAGAAAGCAATGATGGAGGTAGTGGAATGGGCAATTATGGGGTGGTGAAGAGGGCAATGATTGGGGTGGGGAGAGGACAATAAGGGAATGCGGGGGTTTACAATGAGGGGTGTGGGGGATTGGGATGGGAGGAAGGGGAATTTATAATGGATTTAGGAACAGGAGGAGGTGGAGGAAGATGTTATTATCGCTTATTATGTCTAACACAGTCCCTTAGCATATAGTGTACTCATTTATTATGTATAGCGCCATCCCTCAGTATATAGTGTAGTCACTTTTTACGATGCTGTCTCTTATTACTCATATATAGCTTCCTCTGCTGTTATGTAGAGTGCTGTCTCTTACATAGTGTATTCTTGTTATTTTTGTTATTCACAGCGCCCTCTTTATTACATAGTCCCTTCTCTTCTTAGATATAAAATGACTGCTGATAGAGGAGCCGGTGACCAGACTACCAGTCCATCAGCTCCTCCACAAGAAAAGAAGCTTTCCCATGCTCCATCAGCCGTCACTGCATTATACAGCTAACAAGACAGGACGATATGTAATAAAAAACAGGGCTCTATATAATCCAATATGTAAGGGACGGTGCTGTACATAACAAGAGAGGGCACTGTATAATAAGGGATGGCAATATACATAATAAAGGAGACTATGTAATATATATACATGTATGTGTTTGTGGCTATATATATATATATATATATATATATATATATATATATGTCTGTAGCTTTGTCACCTTAAAAGGAGAGGGGCCCAGACACGTTTCTTGCACAGGGGCCCCAAGCTGTCAGTGTCCGCCCTGATTATAGGGTATTATTCCCACACAAATATTTACATATATAACAGTGACTTTACTCTATATCCAATACTAATCATGATTATGAAATAATTCACAAATCTTTACAAATTGCAAGCAAATCTGCACCAATGCAGAACACGGGGGAAACAACACGGAAACACCTGAACTGAAGCAACAAAGTTACGGTAGCAAATTCTGTAATTACTTTATTATCTTCAATCATCGCTTATCGAATCATGATAACTGGAATCCATCTCATCCATAGAGGCCAATTTATGATTTTTCAGCAATAATAAGTAAACGATTGGTCTTTGCGGCCGGACTCTGATAACAGTCCCAGTAATGTATCTTTCAGTTTCTACAACACATAAAAAAGTGACAAATTCTTTACCGCAGTCTGAAAACTCAAATCAAGAGTCTGCCCAAGATGAATCCTGCCCGGCAATAAACTTATTACAGTTAATTAACAAAGCTCCTCACCACCTCCGAAACTACAGGGTAAAAGCGTCGGTATTTATATTTCCGTTTTCTGCACCTCTGAGAAGCAAGAATTTCCATGTAGCGAAAAATACAGATGCAGAGAATTACTGAATACATTACGGGCAGAGTCGTCAGGCGTCGGTGAATACACAGAAAGAAAAAAATATAAATTGAAATTTCCAGCCCATGGAAAAAAATAAAGTAATGTTATGATCTACCAGGTTACATGCACTAACAAGAACAATATACACACTACATATACACATACAATATACCCAGATACATAATTACACACTAACTATACACAGATACATAATTACACACTATCACACATATACACCAGATACATAATATACACACTACACACATATACACAATACTAATACACACTACACAATACACCAGATACTAATACACACTACACACATATACAGCCAGATACATAATATACACTACACACATATACAGCCAGATACATAATATACACACTACACATATACACCAGATACATAATATACACTACACACATATACACCAGATACATAATATAACACTACACACATATACAGCCAGATACTATAATATACACACTACACACATATACACCCAGATACATAATATACACACTACACACATATACAGCCAGATACATATATAACACTACACACATATACACCAGATACATAATATACACTACACACATATACACAGATACATAATATACACTACACACATATACACCAGATAATAATATACACACTCACAATAACACCCAGATACATAATATACACTACACACATATACACCCAGATACATAATATACACATACACACTCCACACATATACACCAGATACATATATTATAACACTCACACATTACACCCAGATACATAATATACACCAGTACACACATATACACAGATACATATTACACACTACACTACATATACAGCCAGATACATAATATACACACTACACACATATACAGCCAGATACATAATATACACACTACACACAATACAGCAGATACATAATATACACATACACACATTTTACAGCCAGATACATAATATACACACTACACACATATACAGCCAGATACATAATATACACACTACACACATATACACCCAGATACATAATTACACACTACACACATAACACCAGATACATAATATACACACTACACACATATACACCAGATACATAATATACACACTACCACATTACAAGATAATAAAACCAACAGTACAAAAACACCAATATACAGTAATAAAAACATCACAATACACCAGTACATATATACATCACACATACCAGAACATTATACACACTCACATCACAATCATTACCTACACATATACCCGTAATATATACACAACATATACACCAATAAAACTACACATATACACTCATATTAACAATATACACCAATACATAATATACACACACTATACACCAGATACATAATAACACTACACACATATACAGTAATAATATACACACACTACACTATTATACACACCATACCATACATAATAATACACACATATCCAATACTAATATCACACACACATATACACCAGATACATAATATACAACTACACACATATACCCAGATATAATATACACACTACACACTATCACCAGACAAATATACACAATACATATACACACTACACACATATACACCCAGATACATATAACACATACACACATATACAGCAGATACAATATACACACTACACATATACACAATAACATAATATACACACATCACACATATACACCAGATACATAATATACACTACACACATATACACCAGATACATAATATACACTATCACACATATCACCAGATACATATAAACTCACACAATACATAATACACTACACCATACACACATATACACACAGATACATAATACATACACACTTACACCATACAAATATACATAACACAACAAGATACATAATATACAACTACACACATATACACCAGATACATAATATACACACTACACACATATAACCAGATACTAATATACACACATACACCATACTAATATACACACACAATACACCAGATACATAATATACACTACACACATTACACCAATACATAATACACACTACACACATATACACCCAGATACATAATATACACACTACACACATATACACCAGATACATAATATACACACTACAACATATACACCAGATACATAATATACACCAGATACATAATATACACACACCACACATATACACCCAGATACTAATATACACATAACACATATACCCAGATACATAATATACACACTACACACATACACAGTAATCATAACACACAATACACACAATACACTAATACTACATATACATACAATATACACACTACACAGATACAAATACACATACACACTCCACACATACACCAGATACATAATAACACACTAACACATATACACCTAACACATATACACACACTACACAATATACACAACAAATATAACCAACTAACACATATACACCAATACAAATATAATACACACTACACCAAACATAATATACATACAACACATATACACCCAAATAATATACACTACACACATATACCCAATACATAATATACACACTACAACACACCAGATACATAAATATACACTACAAACATACACCCAATACATAATATACACACACATATCACCAACATAATAACACATAATACATCACCACAATAAACACAACTAATACAACAATACATAATATACACATACACATATAACAAACAATACACCCAGATACATAAATACACACACACATATACAGCCAGATACATAATATACACACTAACATATACAGCCAGATACATAATATACACACTACACACTCCACCAGATACCATAACATACAACAATACACCCAGATACATAATTACACACTACAACATATACACAGATACATAATATACACACTACACATATACACCAGATACATAATATAAACTACACACATAACACCAGTATAATAACTAACCAATCACCAGATACATATAACACACACACAATAACACAGATACATAATATACACACTACACACATATCAGCCAGATACATATATACACTCACACTAACACAATACATATAACACAACACAATACACCAACATAATACACACTACACACATACATAATAATATATACCAACACAATATACACAGATACATAATAACACTACACCATATAACCAGATACATAATACACCAACACAATACACAACACAAACACAGATACATAATACACATACACATATACACCCAATACATAATATAACACTCAACTACACACATACACAATACAAAATAAACACACACATAACACCAATCATAATACACCTACACAATCACAAACATAATATACAACCCACAATCAACATAATAAATAACACACACACATATACACCAATACATAATATACACACTACACATATAACCAGATACATAATATACACACAACACATAACAGCAAATAAATATAACACTAACATATACACCAGATACAAATTACCACACAACTCACAATACAAACTAATATACCCCACATACACCATACATAATAACAATACATATACACCATACATAATAACAACTACACACAATAACCAATAATATACACACACAACATACAGCCAATACATAATATACACAAACATATACACCAATACAAATATACACACTACACCATATACACCCAATACATAATTACACACTACACAAACACCAATACATAATACACACTACACACATTACACCCAATACATAATAACACACTACATCAATATAACAATACAATATACAACAAACATACACAATAACATATATACACACACACAATACACAGATACATAAAACAACACACATAACACAAAATATATACCACTACACACATATACACAATACATAATATACACACTACACATAACACCAGAACATAATATACACACTACACACTACACCAGATACATATATACACACACAATACACCAATACAAATAACACTACAACAATACATATAACACAACACAAACACAAC
>JARQOD010007030.1:0-40501 GCA_033576555.1 Oophaga sylvatica | reverse complement strand
AAAATTTGTCAGTCACACACAGAAAATTTGCCATAAAAAAAGGACATAAGGGAACCCAAACCCCCCCGTGATGAGAGACAGCACGTAAAGGGAAAGTACACCCTTCGGGACCCGCACAGGCACCAGTGCCGCCACACACCGACGGCTCCTACACGCGGCACCAACCAAAACTGGCGACTCACCCCGGGACACCCGCACACGAGCACCGCCCCCGCCAAAGGCTCTAAAACGCGGAAACCAACCACATCTGGCGACTCACCGGCTGGGACCCCGCACACGAGCACTGAAACCCCCGCCAAAGGCTCCTACACGCGGCACCAACCACTTCTGGCAACTCACCGGCCGGGACCCCCGCACACAAGCACCGCCACCCGCCGAAGGCTCCTACACGCGCCCCAACCACATCTGCAAACACACCGGCCGGGCCCCCCGCACACGAGCACCGCCACCCGCCGACGGCTCCTACACACGGCACCAACCACTTCTGGCGACTCACCGGCCCGGGGAACCCCCGCACACAAGCACCGCCACCCGCCGACGGCTCCTAACAACGGAAACCAACCACCTCTGGCAACTCACCCCCGGCCGGACTTCCCTATTTTGAGGCTGCAATGAACTTTTGAGACTTCTTTCCACCAACTTTGCGAGTCTCTTGATGAACACCCACATTTGCCGTGGCACGTGGAAAGGAGCGACGCACCCCCCATTTTCCTCCCAAATTTTATGGGGAAAAAAGTGCGTTTTATATCTGAAAAATAAGGTCTATCCTTTTTTATTGCAATTTCCTATGCGTGACTAACAATTCAGTTTATCCAGCGGGGCAGTGTAGACAGTGGTTTCGGGACTCAATACCGCACATGTTCACACATATAGCGCAGAGACGTTTTCATCTCATTAGTAATACACCACCAGGGGAGTTTTTCTGTCTTGTGCAGCTTTTTTATATGTATCCCTTTGCCTAGCTGTCCTTATAGGTGTGAATAGTGCGGGGAACAATAACTAAATTCTCGTTTTTAGAATATATGTAATTCTGCACCCTAACACATCAGGGCTGCAAAAAGTCCAACTGCCTGCAACGATGCCCGGGAAAAGTGCAAAAAAAAAAAACAAAAAGGAGCTTATGCCTGAGTTATTCCGTCGTGAATGAAGCCATCATAGGGCTTCCATAGAGGCGCACGTCGATCGCACCAATCTGACCCCACTAGACTTCCTCACTCCAGCTTGGGGACAATACAGAGCAGTCACTGTGCTGATCTGTCGCACTGTGCTGGACATTGTAGTGCCACAGACTTTTTGAAGCCTGTACATCACTGCTGGCGCTCATGCAGAGAGAAGACTTCCTGATCGCCCTCCTTGATCCTTGCATCATCTTTCTTATTCCAACCCAATCCCCCTCTCCCCCCCTTTTTGTAAAAAAATAATTGAGTAAAAAATCATTTAGATTAGTTGAAAGAAGCAGATTAGGGATAGTGAAGATCTACTGCAGTGATCGTCTGCTACAGTGTTTTTTCTACATTGAGTAATCAGTGATCAACCTCCAGTTGTTGTTTTATTTTTATTTTTAAGTAAAAAAGAATAAAAAAAAAAAACAGATTAGGAACATGAAAAATATACTATAGTAATCGTTGTCTATTACAGTATTTATTACTGAACTAGCTTGGCCCGTGCAAAATTTTCGTACATTGGTCGTTGGGGGCGCAGGCAATTTCAGAAAAAGCAAGCTGGTGAAATGTGAATGTGTTTCATGAGATGATGAACACAGACAAGTATTTATATATGTAGATTGGTAATACAATAAATTTATTTGATAAGTAGAGGCCAAAAAATGTCTTTCGGTTGAGGCGCCACCTGCAGGTCATTGTGTCTCTCTACAGGTTTATGAAAATGAATGTTTAGACTGTATTTAGTGATAAAATCGTGAATGTGTGGTTTGTTTGGCTCTTTTCTTGCTAAAGGGGCAAGTTTACCTTTCAAATGGTGTATTATTTGTGTGTGTGGGGCGAAGTAATCAGCAAAAAGCAGTGCATGTATACAAATGTGTTTGCATATGTGACTCACCTGCAGTGAAATGTGCAATCCTCCAATGTGCCTGAAATAGGCTGGGCAAGCACTTGGGCAAGCTGGAAGACCCCAAGGCAAATGTTTGGATTTGTTTGTGATGTCTGTAAGCAGCTTTGTGGTAGTGTGCTTTTGGGGTACTGTGGTGCTACCTACAGGTCATTTTTCCTTACTGAAGGTTTATGAAAATTAATGTTTAAACTGTATTTTGTGATCAAATCGTGGATGTGTGGTTTGTTTGGCTATTTTCTTGTGCAAGTTTACCTTTCAAATGGTGTATCATTTGTGTGTGTGGGTGCAGTATGAACGGAGATACAAAGTAATCACCGAAAAACAGTGTTTAGAAATAATAGAATAGACTGAGTAAGGCCGGTTTCCCACTTGCGTCTGACTGACCTGTGTCGGTCAGCGCACGGCCGCCGCTAAGCTCCGCCCCGGCCGCGCCTCCTCCCATCTGCTCCGCCTGTGGGCGCATGACGCTGCATGCTACCTGCGTACTCTATCTTTAGCATTGGGTACGCAGGCCATGCGCAGCTATGCGTTTGCTGCCGCTTGCGTCCTTTTGACGGTGTGGCGATCTGCGCCATACACACCGTGTTGCATTTTGGTGCGGTCGGCGCACCGTCAAAAGGACACAAGCGGCGGCAAACGCATAGCTGCACACAGCCTGTGTACCCAATTCCTTTATGCTCAGTACCTGATGTCTGCTTGGTCTCTCTTTTCTCTAGAACCAAGCACACTGAACCACCAATACTTGTGAGTACTGCTCTTAGCAACATCCATTTGAGCATTTAACCCCTTTTTTACACCATTGATTCAAATTGCCTTTTTTTTTTTCCCCTTTTACAGCCCCTATATACATGGGAACATATTTTGCAACTAATAAGATTGTGCTTGCTTGTAAACCAAGCACACTTAATCACCAATACCTGTGAGTACTATATTAATCAGTATCCATTTGGGCATTTAACCCTTCCTTTCCACCATTGATCTATATTGCCATCCTTTTACAGCTCCTAAACCTATGGAGCACACTTTGCAACAAGTAAGAGTTCCCCTTAAATATACCCTCCAGTGACGGCTATATCCTCACCTCTCTTTTCCATATTCCCCAGCCCCCAGCACATAGCAGAACCATGCTACATGCACCATGGACTACTAAGGATATGTGACAAAGGATATATCTGGTATATTTATCTTCTTTATCTTCTTTTCTCAAACAGCATATACTATTCAGTTGTACCTGCTAACAGGAGGGTGTTTGCCCAAATCTTCAATACGTCAGATAGTCCATAATGTCTTTTTAACATATTTTCCATCTTCACATGCAGGACATACCGTCTACGTTCATTGAAAATAAGCACTTGATATTTGATACCCCGATACACCTTTATCTAAAGGGTATGTCTATCTTTTTTCTGCATGTTGTGTGCCATGGGATGAGTCCATCCTTTATTTAACCCCTTCACCCCCAAGGGTGGTTTGCACGTTAATGACCGGGACAATTTTTACAATTCTGACCACTGTCTCTTTATGAGGTTATAACTCGGAACACTTCAACGGATCTTCGCGATTCTGAGATTGTTTTCTCGTGACATATTGTACTTCATGTTAGTGGTAAAATTTCTTCCATATAACTTGCGTTTATTTTTGAAAAAAACGCAAATATGGCGAAAATTTTGAAAATTTAGCAATTTTCAAACTTTGAATTTTTATTCCCTTAAAACAGAGAAATATGTAACACAAAATAGTTAAGAAATAACATTTCCCACATGTCTACTTTACATCAGCACAATTTTGGAATCAAAATTTTTTTTTGTTAGGAAGTTATAAGGGTTAAAAGTTGACCAGCGATTTCTCATTTTTACAACAAAATTTACAAAGCCATTTTTTTTAGGGACCACCTCACATTTGAAGTCACTTTGAGGGGTCTACATGACAGAAAATACCCAAAAGTGACACCATTCTAAAAACTGCACCCCTCAAGGTACTCAAAACCACATTCAATAAGTTTATTAACCCTTCAGGTGCTTCACAGGAACTAAAGCAACGTGGAAGGAAAAAATGAATATTTAACTTTTAGCCACAAAAATGATCTTTTACAAACTTTTTTTTTATTTTCACAAGGGTAAAAGGAGAAAATGGACAGATAAGGTTGTTATGCAATTTCTCCTGAGTACGCCAATACCCCATATGTGGGGGAAAACCACTGTTTGGGCACACGGCAGAGCTCGTAAGGGAAGGAGCGCCGTTTGACTTTTTCAAACTAAAATTGGCTGGAGTTGAGATTGGACGCCATGTCGCGCTTGGAGAACCTCTGATGCGCCTAAACAGTGGAAACCCCCCACAAGTGACACCATTTTGGAAACTAGACCCCCTAATGTACTTATCTAGATCTGTTGTGAGCACTTTGAACCCCCAAGTGTTTCACAAAAGTTTATAATGCCTGGGTGTGAAAAAAAAAAAAAAATTCCACAAAAATGATTTTTTAGTCCTAAATTTTTGAATTTTCCCAAGGAAATTGGACCCCAAAAGTTGTTGTCCAATTTGTCCTGAGTACGCTGATACCCCATATGTGGGGGTGGAAAACTGTTTGGGTGCACGGCAGGGCTTGGAAAGGAAGTAGTAACGTTTTGGAATGCAGACGTTGATGGGGGTCATGTTCCGTTTGCAGTGCCCCAGATGAGCCTAAACAGTGGAAATCCCCCACAAGTGACCCCATTTTGGAAACTAGACCCCCTAAGGAACTTATCTAGATCTTTGGTGAGCACTTTGAACCCCCAAGTGCTTCACACAAGTTTATAATGCCCGGGCATGAAAATAAAAAATCCTATTTTTTTCCCACAAAAATTATCTTTTAGTCACTAATTTTTTATTTTCCCAAGGGTATCAGGAGAAATTGGACCACATAAGTTGTTGTCCAATTTGTCCTGAGTACGCTGATGCCCCATATGTGGGGGGGAACCACTGTTTGGGCGCACGGCAGAGCTCGGAAGGGAAGGAGCACCATTTGACTTTTTCCAACCAAAATTGGCTGGAATTGAGATTGGATGCCATGTTGCATTTGGAGAGCCCCTGATGTGCCTAAACAGTGGAAACCCCCCACAAATGACCCCATTTGGGAAACTAGACCCCCTAAGGAACTTTTCTAGATCTTTGGTGAGCAATTTGAACCCTCAAGTGCTTCACACAAGTTTATAACGTAGAGCCGTAAAATTTAAAAATCATATTTTTTCCACAAAAATGATCTTTTCACCTGAATTTTTATTTTTCCAAGGGTAACAAGACTTCAAAAGTTATTGTGCAATTTGTCCTGAGTACACTGATACCCCATATGTGGGGGTATACCACTGTTTGGGTGCATGGCAGAGTTTGGAAGGGAAGGAGCGCCGTCTCACTTTTTCAACGCAGAATTGGCTGGACGCCATGTCGTGTTTGGAGAGCTCCTGATCTGCTTAAACAGTGGAAACCCCCCACAAATGACACCATTTTGGAAACTAGACCCCTCAAGGAACTTATCTAGATGTGTGGTGAGAACTTTGAACCCCAGGTGTTTCACTAAAGTTTATAACGTACAGCCTTAAAATAAAAAATCCTTTTTTTTTTTTACAAAAATGATTTTTTCGCCCCCAATATTTTATTTTCACAAGGGTAACAGAAGAAATTGGAACCCAAAAGTTGTTGTCCAATTTGTCCTGAGTACGCTGATACCCAATATGTAGGAGAAAACTACTGTATGGGTGCACGTCAGGGCTCGGAAGGGAAGTAGTGACGTTTTGGATTGCAGACTTTGATGGAATGGTCTGGGGGCGTCATGTCGCATTTGGAGAGCCCTGATACGCCTAAACAGTGGAAACCCCCCACAAGTGACCCCATTTTGGAAAATAGACCCCACAAGGAACTTATCTAGATGTGTGGTGAGCACTTTGAACCCCGAAGTGCTTCACAGAAGTTTATAACGCACAGCCGTAAAAATAAAAAATCCTTTTTTTTTACAAAAATGATTTTTTCGCCCCCAATATTTTATTTTCACAAGGGTAACAGGAGAAATTGGACCCCAAAAGTTGTTGTCCAATTTGTCCTGAGTACGCTGATACCCAATATGTGGGAGAAAACTACTGTATGGGCGCATGTCAGGGCTCGGAAAGGGAAGTAGTGACGTTTTGGATTGCAGACTTTGATGGAATGATCTGGGGGCGTCATGTCGCATTTGGAGAGCCCCTGATGCGCCTAAACAGTGGAAATCCCCAACAAGTGACCCCATTTTGGAAAATAGACCCCACAAGGAACTTATTTAGATGTGTGGTGAGCGCTATGAAGCCCCAAGTGCTTCACAGAAGTTTATAATGTACAGCCGTAAAAACAAAAAAATCTTATTTTTTTTACAAAAATAATATTTTCGCCCCCAGGGTGTGCAAAATTTCATGCCCATAAATGCAGATTCCTATGCCGGACATACACACAAGCATTCAGCTTTCTCCCCATTATGTAGATAGGGCCAAAATAGTTTGGCGATTTGGAACGTGCGGGGGTTAAAATTTCCATTCAACACATAGCCTATGATGCTCCTGGGGTTGAGATGTGCGGGCATGCAAAATTTCATGCCCGTAAGTACAACGGTGCAGATTCCTATCCCGGGCCAAAATTATTTGCCGATTTGGAATGCGCGGGGTTAAAATTTCGACTCACAACCTAGCCTATGACGCTCCCGGGTCGAGACGTGCGGGTGTGCAAAATTTCATGCCCGTAAATGCAGATTCCTATGCCGGACATACACACAAGCATTCAGCTTTCTCCCCATTATGTAGATAGGGCCAAAATAGTTTGGCGATTTGGAACGTGCGGGGGTTAAAATTTCCATTCAACACATAGCCTATGATGCTCCTGGGGTTGAGATGTGCGGGCATGCAAAATTTCATGCCCGTAAGTACAACGGTGCAGATTCCTATCCCGAGCCAAAATTATTTGCCAATTTGGAATGCGCGGGGTTAAAATTTCTACTCAAAACCTAGCCTATGACGCTCCCGGGGTCGAGACGTGCGGGTGTGCAAAATTTCATGCCCGTAAATGCAGATTCCTATGCCGGACATACACACAAGCATTCAGCTTTCTCCCCATTATGTAGATAGGGCCAAAATTGTTTGGCGATTTGGAACGCGCGGGGTTAAAATTTCGATTCAAAACATAGCCTAGGACGCTTTCGGGGTCGAGACGTGCGGTCGTGCAAAATTTCATGCCCGTAAGTGCGACGGTGCGGATTCCAATCCTGGACAAACATACCCACATACATACAACATACACACATTCAGCTTTATATATTAGATTGTCATTGACTGTAAATTTCTCTATCTCTTCCAGCGACTATTTGATAAAGGCCACTGCGTTGGCCGAAACGTCAGTCAGTCGTCTCATAGCTATTTTCTTTTTTTCACATCAAGTGTGCAATAAAAATTTCCAATTTAAGCATGACATATTGTTAGGGTCTGCGGAACGCACCAAATATAAGATGTGGAGAGGTGCGTTCGCAGCCCGGGGTCCACCGTGCAGGCGGAGCCTGCTGCTAGTAAAATGGCGTAAGAAGCAAACTCTGTTATCCCGCAGAGTCGCCAACATAAACGCCGTAACGGGCTGTGGCAATGAGTGCGAACTCTGTTAATCCACAGAGCCGCTAGAAGGAGAGCCGCAGCGCTATATGGCGATGTGTGCGCACTCACTAGACACAACTGAGTGGCAAAGAAAACACGCTAGGGCGCTGTCTAGCGTTGAAAGCGAACCCTGTTACGTCACAGGGCCGCTGAGAAAAAGTACTGTGTCCTGTCAGGCTCTCAGGTACACAGTTAAGTGCTAAGCGTACATAACGCGTGATCATGTGCTAATGTCCTCGCGGGAGTCACCCGCAATCTATGGCGTCTGAACGCCAGACCCTGAATACGGCAATCAAAACTCCTCACCGGTTATGCCGGTAATCTAGGGCATCTAGGACCCGACCCTGACCAGCTAGCACACCAAACTCCTCACCGATTAAGTCGGTATTCTAGTGGCTTATTTCAGCCGGGTCCCTAACCACACACACACATGACCACACTGGCGCATAGCATACAATGGTTGATATTAGCGCATGGCGGCCCAGCCATGCTACCCTTTTATAGCAACAGCTACAGGACCTTCCAGGAACAAGGACCAATGAGAAGCTGTTACAAACACACGTAGCTACATGACCTTCCTGGCGGACCAATAGGAGCCGCTGCAGTACCTGAGCATGTGACCCCTGATCTCCAATGAGAGATCTCACTCTGGGCATGCTCAGAAGGGAAAACGCAGAACTTTGTTCCAAAGACGTCTGCTCCAGCACTGGCTATAATAGCAGATCCAGGAAAGACAGCAGCAAGTCACTGCACAGTAGTGGAGTGGGCAAGACGCTTGGACCGACGTCTCTGCTGAGCAGGCTCCACTGCGGCTGGAGATGAATGGGAGACCACAGCGGGGCCGGTTCGAGACTCCTCCTGTGCAGCAGCGGGAACTCGAACTCTAACATTACCCCCCTCCTAGGGCCCCCCCTTCTTTGGGCCTCGCTGCGCTCAAAGGCAGCGATGAGCTGTGGAGCGTAAACATGCTTGGCGGGCTCCCAGGACCTATCCTCAGGCCCATAACCCCTCCAATCCACCAAATAAATTTTTTTACCTTGTACCCAACAATGGCGTTCACCTCATGATCGTCGGTAGATGAACCCGACGTCCCGGAAGATGACTCGGAAAACCGGGAAATGGCCACGGGTTTCAGGAGGGACACGTGAAACGTGTCAGTGATACCAAGGCGAGGCGGAAGGGCTAGGCGGTAAACCACCGGGTTCACCTGCTCAAGAACTTTAAAGGGGCCCAAAAAGCGAGGTGCCAACTTGGTGGACTCTACACGTAGCCTGATGTTTCGGGCAGAAAGCCACACTAGGTCACCCGGAGCAAATGTAGGAGCGGGGCGCCGATGGCATCGGCCAAAGACCTCATCCTCTCTTTGGAGGCCTGAATGGCATCCTGTGTGCGGTCCCAAATGTCCCGTGCCTCCACAGCCCAGTCTGTCACCCTGGAATCGGCGGAAGACACGGGCATGGGCACTGGTACCCGCGGATGCTGACCGTAGTTCAGGAGGAATGGGGTCTGTCCGGTGGAGTCAGCCACAGCATTATTTAGAGCAAACTCAGCCCACGGTAGCAAGGATGCCCAGTCATCCTGCCTGGCAGAGACAAAATGTCGCAAGTATGTGACCAAGGTCTGGTTGGCCCTCTCTACCAACCCATTAGTCTCGGCATGGTATGCAGAGGAGAGATTCAACTCAATGCTGAGTAAACGACACAGCTCTCTCCAGAACCGAGACGCAAACTGGGGACCTCGATCACTGACAATTTTGTCTGGCATACTGTGAAGGCGGAAAATATGCCTAATGAATAATGCTGCCAAGGCCCGTGCAGACGGTAACCGTGGTAACGGCACTAAGTGCACCATTTTGGAGAAGTGGTCGGTTATCACCCAGATGATGGTGCAGCCCCGAGACTTGGGTAAGCCCACTACAAACTCCATCCCGACCATCTCCCAAGGCCTGTCTGCCACCGGTAAAGGGAAAAGTAACCCAGCTGGCCGTTGTCGAGGGGACTTATTCTTGGCGCAGGAGACGCACGCCTGAACGTATTCCCTGACGTCACGGGCCATCTGCGGCCACCAGTATGTTCTCGCCAGCAACTCAGAAGTCCTTTTGTCCCAAAATGTCCACCCACCCTGGACGAATGTGCCCAAGAGAGTACTTCCGGTCGCAAATTGATGGGCACAAAAGTCTTGCCCGGAGGCACAGACTCAAGCGAAACCGGAGCCACCGTTCTTAGGCTTTCTGTGGGGACAATAAGCCGAGGCTCCTCCTCCACCTCCTCAGAGGACACCACGGAGCGGGATAGAGCGTCTGCGCAATGTTCTTCTCACCGGAGAGGAAATGGAGGGTGAAATGGAACCGGGAGAAAAACAAGGACCATCTGGCCTGACGGGAATTTAGCCGCTGGGCTGTCTGCAAATACACCAAGTTCTTGTGGTCCGTGAATACTTGGAAGGGGAAGAAAGCCCCCTCCAGAAGATGTCTCCACTCGGAGAAGGCCAACTTCATAGCCAGTAACTCCCTGTCCCCGATGGAATAATTCCTCTCTGCTGGTGTAAAGGTCTTGGAAAAGAAGAAGCAGGGATGCTTCCGACCCTGGGCATCCTTTTGAAAGAGGACTGCTCCAGCACCAACATAAGAGGCATCCACCTCTAAGATAAACGGTTTATCGACATCGGGGCGATGCAAGATGGGAGCACTGGCGAAATGCGACTAGATGGAGAACGCCTTTGTGACCTCCTCTGACCACAACTTGGGATTAGCTCCCTTCTTGGTGAGGGCTACCAAGGGAGCTACCAAAGTAGAGAAGTGGGGAATGAATTGGCGATAGTAGTTAATGAACCCCATAAAGCGCTGCACCGCCTTAAGGGAGTGGGGTTTTTGCCAATCCATCACAACCTGTAGTTTGGTAGGATCCATAGCCAATCCCTGGGTGGAGATGATATAGCCCAGGAAAGGTAGAGACTCCTGCTCAAACATGCACTTCTCCAACTTCGCATATAGGGAATTTGCTCGCAAGAGGTCGAAGACCTTGCAGACATCTCTCCGGTGGGAGGCCATATCTGGAGAAAAGATGAGAATGTCATCCAGATAGACTACCACCGAGGTGGTCAACATATCCCGGAAGATGTCATTCACAAATTCTTGGAAGACAGCTGGGGCGTTACAGAGCCCAAAGGGCATTACCAGATATTCATAATGCACATCACTGGTGTTAAATGCCGTCTTCCATTCGTCCCCCTCACGGATGCGAATCAGGTTATACGCACCCCGCAGGTCTAACTTAGTAAATACCCTTGCTCCCCGAAGCCTGTCAAAGAGCTCAGAGATTAGCGGCAAAGGATATTTATTTTTCACGTTGATAGCGTTGAGACCCCTATAATCAATGCACGGACGTAATTCTCCGTTCTTCTTCTGCACAAAGAAGAACCCCGCTCCCGCTGGTGACACCGACTTCCTAATGAATCCCCTTGCCAAGTTCTCCTGAATATATTGGGACATGGCCTCTGTCTCAGGAAGAGAGAGGGGATAAACCCTTCCTCTAGGAGGCTCAGCTCCAGGCAAGAGGTCGATAGGACAGTCATAGGGGCGATGAGGCGGAAGAGTCTCCGCAGCCTTCTTCGAGAAAACGTCGGCATAAGACCAATAGACCTTGGGAAGAGGAGAGAGGTCTATGGGTATCTCAGTGGTGTTGACCTGCACGCTGTCCCTAATGCATCTGCCTTTACATAAATTACCCCAACCCAGAATTCTCCCTGAAGACCACTCAATATGGGGAGAGTGGTGGCGGAGCCAGGGTAATCCCAACAAAACCTCATCTATACCCTCAGGGAGGATAAAAAATGAAATATTCTCCTGATGGGAAGGAGACATAGACAAGGTGAGTGGGACAGACTGATGGGTGATTTGTGAGGACAAATTGCTCCGTTCAACACCCGTACCGATACTGGTTCAGCCAGCAACACCAAAGGCATGGTGTGGCGAGAAGCAAAGGAGGATGACATAAAATTCCCCTCTGCCCCAGAATCCACACACAGCTTGACGGGTAGGGTGGTAGAACCGTGGGTAATTATCCCCTTGAGGAGCACTTTAGGGGCAAAACTCATGGCGTCCAGTGACCCTGTTCCTACGGTTACTGGGCGCGACCGTTTATTCAACCGCTGTGGACATCGGTTGGCAAAATGTCCCTGCTGCTGGCAAATATAACAAATCGGGGATGGACGAGTGACCCGAGATTTAGATCCTGCAGGAGCAACCTCCTGAAGGTCGGGCGCCTGAACGGGCGACTCCAGAGGGGTGGTGAAGGTTGGAGCCAACCGAACTCTCTGCCTACACTGGGCACGTTCCAGCCTCCGCTCATGGAAACGGAGGTCGACGCGGGTGGAAATAGCGATAAGCTTCTCCAGTGTGGCAGGAATCTCTCTGGTAGCCAAGGCGTCTTTCACATGACCCGCCAGTCCTCTCCAGAACACGGGAATGAGGACTTTATCTGGCCACTCTAATTCCGAGGCCAGAGTCTGAAATTGGACAGCAAACTGGCTGACCAAAGCCGAACCCTGGGTACTTGCCAGCAGTTTGAGCGCCGTATCGTGGGTGATCTGAGGTCCTAGAAAAACCTTTTTCAGAGCCTCCAGAAAACGAGAAGCACTCCGCACCACACGGTCGTCGCGCTCCCACAGTGGCGTTGCCCACTCCAACGCTCTGCCCGACAGAAGAGCTATCACAAAGCCCACTTGTGCCCGATCCGTGGGGAAACGTGCAGCCAGAAGCTCGAGGTGTATGGAGCACTGACTCACGAATCCCCGACATTGCTTGCTGTCACCAGCAAACTTGTCTGGAAGCGGGAGGTGGGACAATGTAGGGACAGAGGTGGCAGAGGACAAACTGGCGACTGCGGTAACATCCACAGCTGAGGTTGTGCGCTCATGAGCCGCCAACCTACCCTCCAGCTGCTGGATGTACAGCTGTAAACGCTGTTCATCCGCCATTTTACTAGCCAGACCCTGGCGCTAATATTATGTTAGGGTCTGCAGAACGCACCAAATATAAGATGTGGAGAGGTGCGTTCGCAGCCCGGGGTCCACCGTGCAGGCGGAGCCTGCTGCTAGTAAAATGGCGTAAGAAGCAAACTCTGTTATCCCGCAGAGTCGCCAACATAAACGCCGTAACGCGCTGTGGCAATAAGTGCGAACTCTGTTACTCCACAGAGCCGCTAGAAGGAGAGCCGCAGCGCTATATGGCGATGTGTGCGAACTCACTAAACACAACTGAGTCGCAAAGAAAACACGCTAGGGCGCTGTCTAGCGTTGAAAGCAAACCCTGTTACGTCACAGGGCCGCTGAGAAAAAGTGCTGTGTCCTGTCAGGCTCTCAGGTACACAGTTAAGTGCTAAGCGTACATAAAGCGTGATCATGTGCTAATGTCCTCGCGGGAGTCACCCGCAATCTATGGCGTCTGAACGCCAGACCCTGAATACGGCAATCAAAACTCCTCACCGGTTATGCCGGTAATCTAGGGCATCTAGGACACCGACCCTGACCAGCTAGCATACCAAACTCCTCACCGATTAAGTCGGTATTCTAGTGGCTTATTTCAGCCGGGTCCCTAACCACACACACACATGACCACACTGGCGCATAGCATACAATGGTTGATATTAGCGCATGGCGGCCCAGCCATGCTACCCTTTTATAGCAACAGCTACAGGACCTTCCAGGAACAAGGACCAATGAGAAGCTGTTACAAACACACGTAGCTACATGACCTTCCTGGCGGACCAATAGGAGCCGCTGCAGTACCTGAGCATGTGACCCCTGATCTCCAATGAGAGATCTCACTCTGGGCATGCTCAGAAGGGAAAACGCAGAACTTTGTTCCAAAGACGTCTGCTCCAGCACTGGCTATAATAGCAGATCCAGGAAAGACAGCAGCAAGTCACTGCACAGTAGTGGAGTGGGCAAGACGCTTGGACCGATGTCTCTGCTGAGCAGGCTCCACTGCGGCCGGAGATGAATGGGAGACCGCAGCGGGGCCGGTTCGAGACTCATCCTGTGCAGCAGCAGGAACTCGAACCCTAACACATATGCAGTTAAACGTGTGCAGTGATTCTTTATAGACCCAATTCTAAAGATAGGGTACACAGGTCACATTTAGTGTCACGTGCCCATAGGCGGAGCGGACGGGAGGAGGCGCAGCTTAGCGGCGGCCTTCTGCTGACCAACGCAGGTGTCGGTCAGATGCTGGTGTGAAATTAGCCTTAGGGTTAAGAGTCAGCATGGAAAAAAATTTGTGCGTCCGTCCCTCCCTCAGCCTTCGAGCGCTGATCACTGACACACATCATTGATCAACCTCCGCTGGTTGTTTTTTTTTGGTGTGAGAAAAAAATAATTTAGATTAGGAACAATAAAAACATACTGCAGTAATTGTCGACAAGTACAGTATTTTTTACTGAACTGTGTTAGTGTCGGAAAATAGAATCGCATATGTGGTGCGTCCTACAGAAATTGAGCGCTGATCAACAACTTTCCTAATTGACCTCCGGCTTTTTTTTTTTAACCCCTTTCTGACATCTGATGTACTATCTATGACTATGATGTACTACAGGTGACCCGGGCCAGTATGACCATGGACGGGATAGTATGTCATATGCGATCGGCCGCGCTCACAGGGGAGCACGGCTGGGTGTCAGCTGATTCTCACAGATGACACCCAGCACTAAGTGTCAGCACTTTAACCCCCGGCACACTGCGGTCAAACATGATCGCAGTGTACCGGGGGCATAGGGAAGCATCGCGCAGGGAGGGGGCTCCCTGCTTGCTTCCCTGAGACCCTTAGAACAACGTGATGTGATCGCGTTGTTCCGAGGGCCTCCTCCCTGCAGGCCCCCGGACCCAAGAGGGCCGCAGGGGTCCTTCCGGGAGGTGGCTGGTCAGTGCATGCTGAGAGCAGGCGCTGAGAAAGCCTCCTGCACTGCCTGTCAGATCGCAAATCAGACAAAGTGCTGTGCAAACTGTCAGATCAGTGATCTGACAATATACAGTGATGTCAAACCCTGGGACAAAGTAAAAAAGTCTAAAAAAAAAAAATTAACGTGTAAAAATAATTAAAAAATTCCTAAATAAATAAAAAAAAAATTCCCCAATAAACTAATTTCTTTATGTAAACAAGAAACAAAAACAATAAAAGTACACATATTTGGTTTCGCCGTGTCCGTAACGACCCCCCCCATAAAACTGTCCCACTAGTTAACCCCTTTAGTGAACCCCTAAAAAAAGGGCAAAAAAACAATGATTTATCATCATACTGCCAAACAAAAAGTGGAATAACGCGATCAAAAAGACAGATATAGATAAACATGGTACCGCTGAAAACGTCATCTTGTCCCGCAAAAAACGAGCCACGATACAGCATCATCAGCGAAACAATAAAAAAGTTATAGCTCGCAGAATAAAGCGATGCAAAAATAATTATTTTTTATATAAAATTGTTTTTATTGTATAAAAGTGCCAAAACATAAAAAAATGATACAAATGAGGTATCGCTGTAATCGTACTGACCCGAAGAATAAAACTGCTTTATCAATTTTACCACACACGGAACGTGTGAATTGTTGTTTTTTGTTCATTCTGCCTCACAAAAATTGTAATAAAAAGCGATTAAAAAATGTCATGTGCCCGAAAATGGTATCAATAAAAACGTCAACTCATCCCGCAAAAAATAAGACCTCACATGACTCTGTGGGCCAAAATATGGAAAAATTATAGCTCTCAAAATGTGATGATGCAAAAACTATTGTTTGCAATAAAAAGCGTCTTTTAGCGTGACAGTTGCCAAACGGCGCTCCTTCCCTTCCGTGCTCTGCCGTGTGCCCAAACAGTGGTTTCCCCAAAACATATGGGGTATCAGCGTACTCAGGACAAATTGCACAATAACTTTTGGGGTCCAATTTCTCCTGTTACCCTTGGTAAAATAAAAAATTGGACCCGAAATATTTTTTTTGTGAAAAAAAGTTATGTTAATTTTTTTTAAACATTCAAAAAATTCCTGTGAAGCACCTGAAGGGTTAATAAACTTCTTGAATATGGTTTTGAGCACCCTGAGGGGTGCAGTTTTTAGAATGGTGTCACTTTTGGGTATTTTCTCAGTTTATCTGAAGCCACTGTTATTTGTTAATTTGCTTTTTCCTGTTTTTTCAGTGGCTGCGGCTTAGTTTTGTTACACCAGAGATCTGATTTAGGTGGTAAAGATCGTGTGGTGTTTTGCAATCAGAAGAGTTGGTATTTTTTAGGGGTTTTTTTGGATTGCAGTGAGAATCCTTTCCTGTACTTTTCTGTCTAGACAGATTGGGCCCCAGCGTTTGCTCATTCTATTTTCTGTCTGTGTCCGTGCTTCTTGTCTAACCGCCATTACATGTTTGGGGGCTTCCTATTTTCTTTGGGGATCTGCTCCGAGGCAGATAGCTTTCCTCTTTCTATCTTTAGGTGTAGTTATCAATGTCTGGGATCAACGTAGGAACGCTCCACGGCTACCTCTAGTTGTGTGGTTAGTTCAGGTTACTGCAATTCAATAGGTTCCAGCCTCTCTGGTGTATTGCCGTATTTGCTTTTTCTCCTCAGCTACCAAAACACAACAGTATCACCGCACAAATTGAAAATTATATGGTACTCACAGAAGGGAAAAATAGTGTGGAAAGAAAAAAAAAAAAGTTGTCAGTTTTTTTTCCTGTTTGTTGCATTTTTTCCCTCTTTTTCTCTGGGTGCTGAGGATTTTTTTTTTCTCTCAGTGGAGCTTGCACAGTTGTCTGGCCGTGTGGATCAGCTTGCCACTGAGGTTCGGAGTATTGCTACCTATCTTGCTAGGTTGCCGGTTGTGGAACCTAGGATTCCCATGCCAGATTTGTTTTGGGGGATCGGGCTAAATTTCTGAATTCAAAAATAACTGTAAGTTTGCCTTAAGGCCTAAGTCTTCAGGGAACGCAGCACAGCAGGTTCAAATTGTCATCTCTCTCCTGCGCGGCGACCCTCAGGATTGGGCTTTTTCCCTGACACCTGGGGATCTGTTATGTTTCGGTAGCTGAGGAGTGCAGGTAAAAAAAGGAAATACACCAGAGCAGTTGGAATCTATGAGATTGCAGTACCCTGACTAACCACCACAACTAGAGGCAGCCGTGGAGCGTTCCTACGTTGGTCCTAGACGCCTCGTCACAGCCTGAGAAACTAACTACACCTAAAGATAGAAAGAGGAAAGCTATCTGCCACGGAGCAGATCCCCAAAGAACATAGAAAGCCCCCAAACATGTAATGGCGGTTAGACAAGAGGAAATACTGACACAGACAGAAAATAGTATGAGCAAACGTTGGGGCCCAAACTATCTAAATAGAAAAGGATAGGAAGGGCACTTACTGCAATCCCAAAAAACCCTGAAAAGCACCAACTCTACTAATTTCAAAAACACCTGAGATCACACGACCTCTACCACCTAAATTAGTTCTCTGGTGTAACAAAATCAAAACAGCAGCCACTGAAAAAACTGGAAAAAGCAAATGTACAAACATCAGTGGCTGAACTAAACTGAGAGGGCAAAAGCCCCCGGAGGGACCCTGAAGGCCCCCACAGAACTGCAGGACAAAATGCAAAAATCAAGCAGAAAAACAAAAAGAAGAAAATGTCTTATCTGTTAGCAGGAGATGCAGACACGACACAGCAGGCTACAAAGTAATCAGGAATCAAGGATTGAGACCAGAACAATTGATCACCGGCAACCCTGATGGGAAGGCGAGTCCCTTATATAAGACCAGTCAGTAACACCTGATTCCCAATCCTCACAATCTTCACTGGACAGTCCAGTACCGCTTGTAACCACCAGAGGGAGCCTCTGCTCAGAACTCATTTCAAGTTCATTCACAACAGTACCCCCCCTTGAGGAGGGGTCACCGAACCCTCACTTGAGCAACCAGGTCGGTCAGGATGAGTTCTATGATACGCACGGATGAGTCTCCTAGCATGGATGTCCGAAGCAAACACCCAAGAATTGTCTTCCTGACCATAACCTCTCCACTTAACCAAATACTGGAGTTTCCGTCTAGAAAAACGAGAATTCAAAATTTTCTCAACATCAAACTCCATATTGCCCTCAACCAGAACAGGGTCAGGAGGCAAAGCAGTAGGAACCACTGGCTCAACAAACCTCTTCAACAAGGACTTGTGGAACACATTATGGATCTTAAATGTCCCTGGAAGAAGCAAACGAAAAGAAACAGGATTAAGAATCTCCATGATCTTATAAGGTCCAATGAACCTAGGCTTAAATTTAGGAGATGCCACTCTCATAGGAATATTTTTTGAGGACAACCAGACCAAGTCCCCCACTTTAAACCGAGGACCATCAGTCCTATGCCGGTTAGCAAACCGCTGGGCCCTCTCCTGAGAGAGGGACAACCTCTGCACTACCTGGTCCCAAACCTGTTGCATACGCTCCACAACAGAGTCAACACCTGGACAGACAGAAGCCTCCGTCTGTCCTGAAGAAAATCGAGGGTGAAACCCAGAATTACAGAAAAATGGAGACATCAAAGTGGCATAGCTAGCCCTATTATTAAGAGCAAACTCAGCCAAAGGCAAAAAAGAGACCCAGTTATCCTGATCAGCAGACACAAAGCATCTTAGATAAGTCTCCAATGTCTGATTTGTTCTCTGTTTGACCATTGGTCTGAGGATGAAACGCCGAGGAGAAAGACAATTGAACACCAAGTTTAGAACAAAAGGTCCTCCAAAATCTGGAAACAAACTGGACTCCTCTGTCAGACACAATGTTCTCAGGAATGCCGTGTAAACGAACCACGTGCTGAAGGAACAAAGGTACTAATTCAGAGGAGGAAGGCAACTTAGGTAATGGCACAAGATGTATCATCTTGGAAAACCTATCACAAATCACCCAGATGACGGTCATTCTCTGAGAAACAGGGAGGTCGGAAATGAAATCCATAGAGATATGGGTCCATGGTCTCTTGGGCACAGGCAATGGCATCAACAAACCACTAGAGCGGGAGCAAGGCTTGGAGCGAGAGCAAGTCCCGCAGGACTGCACAAATTCCTTGACATCACAAGACAAGGTAGGCCACCAAAAGGACCGACTAACCAAGTCTCTGGTACCAAAAATTCCGGGATGACCGGCCAACGCGGAACAATGAATCTCAGACATCCCACTCTTTTTCCAGTGGTCCGGGACAAACAATTTCCCAACAGGGCAGCGCTCGGGCCTATCCTCCTGACACCCCTCCAGAGCCAGTCTCAAATTGGGCGAGATGGCGGAAAGAACTACACCTGCTTTCAAAATAACAGAAGGATCAGATAACTCAGGAGAGTCCGCAAGGAAACTCCTTGAAAGGGCATCCGCCTTAACATTCTTAGTGCCAGGAAGAAAGGAAACCACAAAATTAAAACGTGTGAAAAACAAGGCCCACCTGGCCTGTCTAGGATTAAGTCGCTTGGCAGATTCCAGATAAACCAGATTCTTATGGTCAGTAAGGACCACCACCTGATGTTTGGCTCCCTCCAGCCAATGTCTCCACTCTTCAAAAGCCCACTTCATGGCCAATAACTCCCGATTACCCACGTCATAATTACGTTCAGTAGGAGAAAATTTTCCAGAGAAAAAGGCACAAGGGTTACTTTTAGAGGTCTCTGGATCTCTTTGGGACAAAACGGCACCTGCCCCAATTTCAGAGGCATCAACCTCCACCTGAAATGGCAGAGAAACATCAGGCTGCCGTAGAACAGGAGCAGAAGTGAATCTCTGCTTAAGTTCCTGAAATGCAGAGACTGCCTCAGGAGGCCAATTCACCACATCAGAACCCTTTTTGGTCAAATCAGTTAATGGTTTAACAATAACCGAGAAATTTACGATAAAAATTGGCAAAACCCAAAATCTTTGAAGAGCCTTTAATGAAGTAGGTTGGACCCAATCAAAGGTGGCCTGAACCTTGACCGGGTCCATTTCAATAACAGATGGGGACAAAATGAATCCCAAAAATGAGATCCTCTGTACGCCAAAAAGACACTTTGATCCCTTCACATACAGAGCATTCTCTCTCAAAATCTGGAATACAGTTCGAACATGTTTCACATGAGAGTCCCAGTCATTGGAAAAAATCAAGATATCATCCAAATAAACAATCAGAAATTTATCCACAAAATCCCTGAAAATGTCATTCATGAAGGACTGGAAGACAGAAGGAGCATTAGTGAGCCCAAAGGGCATCACAAGGTACTCAAAATGCCCCTCAGGGGTGTTAAATGCCGTCTTCCATTCATCCCCGTGCTTAATGCGAATAAGGTTATATGCCCCCCTGAGGTCAAGCTTGGTAAACCAAGTAGCGTTTTTCACCCTGGAAAACAGGTCAGAAATCAAGGGTAACGGGTATTGATATTTCACAGTAATATTGTTCAAAAGACGATAATCAATACACGGCCTAAATGAACCATCCTTTTTGGCCACAAAGAAAAAACCGGCACCTAAGGGTGAAGAGGATGGTCTGATATGACCTTTCTCCAATGACTCCTTGATATAAGACCGCATAGCGTCATGTTCAGGTACAGACAAGTTAAAAAGGCGACCTTTAGTGAATTTACTACCAGGCACTAATTCAATAGCGCAATCATAGCTCCTATGGTGAGGCAAGGATGCAGATTTACTTTCGCTAAACACATCAGAAAAATCAATCAAAAAGTCAGGAACATCCTGAGCCTGGGGGGAGGCAGAAAAAACAAGAGTGTTGGTATTAACACATTGGCAGCCCCAACTGGTTACAGACACAGATTTCCAATCCAAAACAGGATTATGAGACTGTAACCAAGGGAAACCCAGCACAATAATGTCATGCAGATTATACAGAACCAAAAATTTGCAGCTCTCCTGATGATCAGGTTCAACCCTCATTATCACCTGAGTAGAGAACTGAGGTTTATTCTCAGCCAAAGGGGTAGAATCGATTCCCAGTAGGGGAATAGACTTCTGTAGGGGTATCAAGGGAAACCCACAACGTTTAGCAAAATCAAAATCCATCAGGTTAATAGCTGCTCCCGAATCAACAAAAGCCTGAGCAGAAAATAAGGACAGAGAGCATATCAGAGTAACAGTTAATAAAAACTTAGTCTGAACACTACCCAAGACAACTGAGCGCGCAAAACGTCTTCCCCGCTTAGGGCAGACTGAAATAGCATGAGAGGCATCACCACAGTAGAAACATAACCCATTGCGCTTTCGAAACTCATGATGCTGTGTCCCAGAAACCACTCTATCACACTGCATGGATTCAGAAGCAGGTTCACAAGGCAACACTATTCCACGCATACTTCTCCGCTCACGCAAACATCTGTCAATTTGAATCGCTAATGACATAGAATCATTGAGACCAGAGGGGACAGGGAATCCCACCATAACATCCTTTACATTATCTGACAGACCCTTCCGAAAAAGGGCTGCCAAAGCGTCGTCATTCCATTTGGTCAGGACTGCCCACCTACGGAATCTCTGACAGTATAACTCAGCGTCATCAAGCCCCTGATTTAATGCCAACAAGGCTTTTTCAGCTTGATCAGTGACATTAGGCTCATCGTACAATAACCCCAAGGCCTGAAAAAATGCATCAACATCACTCAAAACAGGATCCCCAGGTGTCAGGGAAAAAGCCCAATCCTGAGGATCGCCGCACAGGAGGGAGATGACAATTTGAACCTGCTGCGCTGCATTCCCTGAGGACTTAGATTTTAAGGCAAAAAACAATTTACAATTATTTTTAAAATTCAGAAACTTGGCTCATCCCCCAAAAACAAATCTGGCATGGGAATCCTAGGTTCCACAACAGGCAACCCAGGAAGATAGGCAGCAATACTCCGAACCTCAGTGGCAAGCTGATCCACACGGTCAGCCAACTGTGCAAACTCCATTGAGAGAAAAAATCCTCCCCAGCACCCAGAGATACAGAGGGAAAAAAAAAATGCAACAAACAGAAAAATATCTCTGACAACTCTGACAACCTTTTTTCTTTCACAATATTTTTCCCTTCTGTGAGTACCATTCAATTTTTTTATGGCCGGTGATACTGTTATGTTTCGGTAGCTGAGGAGTACAGGTAAAAAAGGAAATACACCAGAGCAGTTGGAATCTATGAGATTGGAGTACCCTGACTAACCACCACAACTAGAGGCAGCCGTGGAGCGTTCCTACGTTGGTCCTAGACGCCTCGTCACAGCCTGAGAAACTAACTACACCTAAAGATAGAAAGAGGAAAGCTATCTGCCCCGGAGCAGATCCCCAAAGAACATAGAAAGCCCCCAAACATATAATGGCGGTTAGACAAGATGAAATACTGACACAGACAGAAAATAGTATGAGCAAACGTTGGGACCCAAACTATCTAAATAGAAAAGGATAGGAAGGGCACTTACTGCAATCCCAAAAAACCCTGAAAAGCACCAACTCTAGTAATTTCAAAAACACCTGAGATCACACGACCTCTACCACCTAAATTAGTTCTCTGGTGTAACAAAATCAAAACAGCAGCCACTGAAAAAACTGGAAAAAGCAAATGTACAAACATCAGTGGCTGAACTAAACTGAGAGGGCAAAAGCCCCCGGAGGGGACCCTGAAGGCCCCCACAGAAGTGCAGGACAAAATGCAAAAATCAAGCAGAAAAACAAAAAGAAGAAAATGTCTTATCTGTTAGCAGGAGATGCAGACACGACACAGCAGGCTACAAAGGAATCAGGAATCAAGGATTGAGACCAGAACAATTGATCACCGGCAACCCTGATGGGAAGGCGAGTCCCTTATATAAGACCAGTCAGTAACACCTGATTCCCAATCCTCACAATCTTCACTGGACAGTCCAGTACCGCTTGTAACCACCAGAGGGAGCCTCTGCTCAGAACTCATTTCAAGTCCATTCACAACAGGGATCCTGTTTTGAATGATATTGATGTATTTTTTCTGGCTCTGGGGTTATTGTACGATGAACCTAATGTCACTGATCAAGCTGAAAAAACCTTGTTGGCATTAAATCAGGGTCTTGAAGACGCTGAGTTGTGCTGTCAGAAATTCCAAAAGTGGGCAGTCCTGACCAAATGGAATGATGATGCTTTGGCAGCCCTTTTTCGGAAGGGCTGTCAGAGAATGTAAAGGATGTTATGGTGAGATTCCCTGCTCCCTCTGGTCTCAATTATTATTATTATTATTTATTTATATAGCGCCATTAATTCCATGGTGCTGTACATGAGAAGGGGTTACATACAAAGTTATAGATATCGTTTACAGTAAACAAATTTACAATGACAGACTGGTACAGAGGGGAGAGAACCCTGTCCTTGCGGACTTACATTCTACGGGATAATGGGGAAGAAACAGAAGGTCGGGGGTGAGGCAGCTCTGGGGGTGAGGCAGCTCTGGTGGTGGCGGCAGCTCTGGTGGTGGCGGCGAGGCGGAAGCTCGGGTGGTGGCGGCGAGGCGGAAGCTCGGGTGGTGGCCGGCGAGGCGGAATGGTTTTTGCAGGCTGTAGGCTTTCCTGAAGAGATGGGCTTTCAGGTTCCGTCTGAAGGATCCAAGGGTTGTGGATAATCGTACATGTTGAGGCGTGGAATTCCAGAGGATGGGGGATATTCGGGAGAAATCTTGGAGGCGGTTGTGGGAGGAACGAAAAAGTGTAGAGGATAGTAGGAGGTCTTGGGAGGATCGAAGAATACGTGAAGGAAGATATTGGGAGATTAGTTCAGATATATAGGGAGGGGACAGGTTGTGGACGGCTTTGTAGGTCAGTGTTAGTAGTTTGAACTGGATTCGTTGGGGAATTGGGAGCCAGTGGAGGCATTTGCAAAGGGGAGAAGCAGGGGAGTAGCGAGGGGAGAGGTGGATTAGTCGGGCAGCAGAATTGAGGACAGACTGGAGTGGTGCAAGAGAGTTGACGGGGAGGCCACAGAGGAGGGTGTTGCAGTAATCAAGGCGGGAGATGATGAGGGCATGCACAAGAGTTTTAGTAGATTGAGGGCTGAGGAAGGGACGAATTCTGGAAATGTTTTTAAGTTGGAGGCGACAGGAAGTAGCAAGAGTTTGGATGTGTGGTTTGAAGGACAGGGCAGAGTCGAGAGTTACTCCGAGGCAGCGGATTTCAGGTGCAGGAGAGATCGTGATGCCATTTACCATAATAGGTAGGGAAAATACGTGAGATGGAGGAAAGATGATGAGTTCGGTTTTGTCTACATTGAGTTTTAGGAAGCGAGAGGTGAAGAAGGAGGATATGGCTGATAGACACTCCGGGATTCTAGACAGCAGAGAGGTGATAACTGGGCCAGAGAGGTAGATCTGAGTATCGTCCGCATACAGGTGGTACTGGAAGCCATGGGACTTTATGAGTTGTCCTAGGCCAAGGGTATAGATGGAAAAAAGTAGGGGCCCCAGGACAGAGCCTTGAGGGACTCCAACAGAGAGAGGGCGGGATGAGGAGGTAGAGTGGGAGACGCTAAATGTGCGGTCGGAAAGGTAAGTGGCGATCCAGGACAGGGCAAGATCTTTGATGCCATGGGAAGAAAGAATCTGTAGCAGTAGGCAGTGGTCGACTGTGTCAAAGGCAGAGGACAGGTCAAGGAGGAGGAGGATGGAGAACTGTCTGTTAGCTTTGGCTGTGAGTAAGTCATTAGTAATTTTGGTCAGGGCAGTTTCAGTGGAGTGGTGGGGCGGAAGCCAGATTGGAGGTTGTCAAGGAGAGAGTTAGATGAGAGGTGGGAGGAAAGTTGAGCGTGGGCATGCTGCTCAAGGAGTTTGGAAGCAAACGGGAGCAATGATATTGGGCAATAGCTGGGCATAACAGTTGGGTTAAGTTTTGTTTTTTTGAGGATGGGTGTGATGGTGGCATGTTTGAAGGCAGAGGGAAAGGTACCAGAAGATAGCGATAGGTTGAAAAGATGGGTTAGGGCTGGGATGAGCGTGTTAGTGAGGTTGGGGAGCAGGTGGGAAGGGATGGGGTCAAGTGCACAGGTGGTGAGGTGTGATTTGAAAAGGAGATGAGTAAGTTCTCCTTCGGTGATGTTGGAGAGGGAGGTTAGTAGGGAAGGGCAGAGGTCTGGTATATGGAGTGGTTGGGATGGTGGAACAGTAAAGGTTTGCCTTGTTTGGTCGATCTTGTTTTTGAAGTAGGTGGCAAAGTCTTCGGCAGAGATGAGGGGAGTTGGAGGTGGCAGTGGTGGGCGGAGGAGAGAGTTGAATGTGCTGAACAGTTGTTTTGGATTGTAGGATAATGAAGATACAAGGTTTGTGAAATAGGTCTGTTTAGCAGAGCTGAGGGCTATTTTGAAGGCAAGTGTAGCTTGTTTGAAAGCAGTGAAGTCGTCTGGCAGGCGTGTTTTCTTCCAATGCCGCTCCACGACCCTGGATGATTGTCGAAGTTTTTTGGTGAGATTGTTGTGCCAGGGTTGCCTATTGATTCGTCGCACTTTGCCATGCGTGAGAGGGGCGACTGAGTCTATGGCAGATGTGAGGGTGGTGTTATAGAAAGCGGTGGCGCTGTCTGTGTCATGGAGTGAAGATATGGAGGACAGAGGTAGAAGAGAGTCTGAGAGTCTGTGAATGTCTAGGTGTGCGAGGTTTCTGCGAGGATGTGCCAGTGGCTGGACATAGGGGGCAGGTGAAGAGGACAGAGATGAGAAGGTGAGTAGGTGGTGGTCTGATAGGGGAAGGGGAGAGATTGTGAGATTGGATAGGGAACAGAGGCGGGTGAAGATGAGGTCCAATGTTTGTCCGTCTGTGTGGGTGGCTGTGGAGGACTACTGAGTAAATCCAAAGGATGAAGTAAGTGACAGGAGTTTGGAGGCTGCTGGCTGGCAGGTGTCAATAGGGATATTAAAATCACCCATGATGATGGTGGGGATGTCAGCAGAGAGAAAGTGAAGAAGCCAGCTGGAGAATTGGTCAATGAAGGCAGTGGTTGAGCCCGGTGGTCGGTATATGACAGCCATTTGGAGATTAGAGGGAGAGTAGATACGGACCGAGTGGACCTCAAAGGAAGGGAGGATGAGGGAGGGTGGGGGTTGGATAGGGTTGAAGGAGCAGTTATTAGAAAGAAGGAAACCCACGCCTCCACCATGTCTGTTGCCAGAGCGAGGAGTGTGGGTGAAGTGGAGGCCATCGTAACTCAGTGCAGCAGGGGAGGCCGTGTCAGGAGGCGTCAGCCAGGTCTCAGTGAGGGCCAGGAAGGAGAGGTTGCGGGAAATAAAGTGATCGTGGATCACGTGGAGCTTGTTGCAGACGGAGCGGGCGTTCCAGAGTGCTACAGAGAGAGTAAGCTGGGCGGTAGGGGTCAGTGGCACAGGTTTTAAGTGTGAGGGATTGCGGTAGTTTCTCTTACTGTGAGAAGTATAGGGGTGAGGATTAGTGGGATGAATGGGGCAGAGGGGGCCAGGATTGGGGGATATGTCTCCAGCAGTGAGAAGAAGCAGAGAAAGGGAAAGCAGATGGGTGCATGAGAGTGACCGGCTTATGATTCTATGTCATTGGCTATTCAAATTGACAGACGTTTGCGTGAGCGTAGAGGTATGCGTGAGATAGTGTTGCCTTGTGAGCCAGCTTCTGAGCCCATGCAGTGTGAAGGAGTGACTTCTGGGGCACAGCGTCATGAGTTTCGAAAGCGCAATGGGTTATGTTTCTACTGTGGTGACGCCTCTCATGCTATTTCAGTCTGCCCTAAGCGGGGAAGACGTTTTGCACCCTCAGTTGTCTTTGGTAGTGTTCAGACTAAATTTCTGTTGACTGTTACCCTGATTTGTTCCCTGTCCACATTTTCTGCTCAGGCTTTTGTTGATTCAGGATCAGCTATTAACCTGATGGATTTTGACTTTGCCAAACGTTGTGGGTTTCCCATGATACTTCTGCGGAAGTCTATTCCCCTACTGGGCATTGATTCTACCCCTTTGGCGGAGAATAAACCCCAGTTTTCTACTCAGGTGATAATGAGGGTTGAACCAGATCATCAGGAGAGTTGCAAATTTCTGGTGCTGCATAATCTGCATGACATTATTGTACTAGGTTTCCCTTGGTTACAGTCTCATAATCCTGTTTTGAATTGGAAATCTGTGTCTGTGACCAGTTGGGGCTGCCAATGTGTTAATGCTGACACTCCTGTTTTTCTGCCTCTCCTCAGTCTCAGGATGGTACTTGACTTTTTGACTGATTTTTCGGATTATTTAGTGAAAGTAAATCTGTATCCTTGCCCCCTCACAGGAGCTATGATTGCGCTATTGAATTAGTGCCTGGTGGTAAATTTCCTAAAGGTCGCCTTTTTAACTTGGCTGTACCTGAACACGATGCTATGTGATCTTATATCAAGGAGTCATTGGAGAAAGGTCATATCAGACCATCCTCTTCACCCTTGGGTGCCGGTTTAATCTTTGTGGCCAAAAAGGATGGTTCATTGAGGCCGTGTATTGATTATCGTCTCTGGAATAAGATCACTGTGAAGTATCAATATCTGTTACCCTTGATTTCTGACCTGTTTCCCAGAGTGAAAAGTGCTAGTTGGTTTACCAAGCTTGACCTCAGGGGGGCATATAACCTTATTCGCATTAAGCACGGGGATGAATGGAAGACGGCGTTTAATACCCCAGAGGGGCATTTTGAGTACCTAGTGATGCCCTTTGGGCTCACTAATGCTCCTTCCGTCTTCCAATCCTTCATGAATTATATTTTCAGGGATTTTGTGGATAAATTTATGATTGTTTATTTGGATGATATCTTGATTTTTTCCAATCACTGGGACTCTCATGTGAAACATGTTCGGACTGTATTCCAGATTTTGAGAGAGAATGCACTGTATGTGAAGGGATCAAAGTGTTTTTTTCGCGTACAGAAGGTCTCATTTCTGGGATTCATTTTGTCTCCGTCTGTTATTGAAATGGACCAGGTCAAGGTTCAGGCCATCTGTGATTGGGTCCAACCTACTTCATTAAAGGCTCTTCAGAGATTTTTGGGTTTTGCCAATTTTTATCGTAAATTTATTGGTAATTTCTTCGGTATTGTTAAACCATTGACTGATTTGACCAAAAAGGGTTCTGATGTGGTGAATTGGCCTCCTGAGGCAGTTTCTGCGTTTCAGGAACTTAAGCTTCACTTAAGATTCACTTCTGCTCCTGTTCTACGGCAGCCTGATGTTTCTCTACCGTTTCAGGTGGAGGTTGATGCCTCTGAAATTGGGGCAGGTGCCGTTTTGTCCCAAAGAGATCCAGAGACCTCTAAGAGTAACCCTTGTGCCTTTTTCTCTCGAAAATTTTCTCCAACTTAACGTAATTATGACGTGGGTAATCGGGAGTTATTGGCCATGAAGTGGGCCTTTGAAGAGTGGAGACATTGGCTGGAAGGAGCCAAACATCAGGTGGTGGTCCTTACGGACCATAAGAACCTGATTTATCTCGAATCAGCCAAGCGACTTAATCCTAGACAGGCCAGGTGGGCCTTGTTTTTCACACGTTTTAATTTTGTGGTTTCTTTTCTTCCTGGCACTAAGAATGTCAAGGCGGATGCCCTCTCGAGGAGTTTCTTTACAGATTCTTCTGAGTTATCTGATCCTGCTGTTATTTTGAAAGAGGGTGTGGTTCTTTCCGCCATTTCGCCCAATTTGAGACTGGCTCTGGAGGGGTGTCAGGAGGATAAACCTGAGCGCTGCCATTGGACCTTATAAGATCATGGAAATTATTAATCCGGTTTCCTTCCGTTTGCTTCTTCCAGGGACATTTAAGATCCATAACGTGTTCCACAAGTCCTTATTGAAGAGGTTTGTCGAACCAGTGGTTCCTATGGCTGCGCCTCCCGACCCTGTTATGGTTGAGGGCAATTTGGAGTATGTGGTTGAGAAGATATTGGATTCTCGTTTTGCTAGACGGAAACTCCAGTATTTGGTTAAGTGGAGAGGTTATGGTCAGGAGGACAATTCTTGGGTGTTTGCTTTGGACATCCATGCTGGGAGACTGATCCATGCCTATCATCGAGCTCATCCTGATCGGCTTGGTTGTGCAGGTGAGGGTTCGGTGACCCCTCCTCAAGGGGGGGGTACTGTTGTGAATATGCTGGAGGCAGCTTCTGAGCTGGGACTCCCTCCGGTGGTTGCTGAGGGTAATGAACTGATTACCGAATGGCCTTCAGCTGGCGCTGAATGGTAGGATATAAGTGGCCTGAGTTCCCAGCAGCCTTGCCGGTTATCAATTGTTCCTGCTGGTCTTGCTTGAAGCACTGCTAGTTTCCTGCTCTCCTTCAGATAAGTGCTGTTTTTTTTTTCCTGTTTGATTTTCTCTGCTGGTTTGCGGCTTGCACTGGACTGCAGCCTGTCCCCTTTTGGGGGTCTTGGCTGCAATTGTGCTCCGTTTGTGTCTGCACTTTTGCTTTGCTCCTTTGTTACTTTTTATTTGCTGAATAGCATTTTGTTACACCAGTGATCTGATTTAGGTGGATGAGATGTGTGATCCCAGGTTTTTTGGCAATCAGAAGTGTTGATATTTTTGTTAGGGTTTTTTTTGGATTGCAGTCAGAATTCTTTCCTGTACTTTTCTGACAGATTGGGCCCCAGCGTTTGCTCATTCTATTTTCTGTCTGTGTCCCTGCTTTCTTCTTGTCTAACCACCATTACATGTTTGGGGCTTCCTATTTTCTTTGGGGATCTGCTCCGGGGCAGATAGCTTTCATCTTTCTGCCTTTAGGTGTAGTTATCTCTCAGGCTGTGACGAGGCGTCTAGGATCACCGTAGGAACGCTCCATTGCTACTTCTAGTTGTGTGGTTAGTTCAGGTTACTGCAATCCAATAGGTTACAGCCTCTCTGGTGTATTACCGCTTTTGCTATTTCTCCTCAGTTACCAAAACATAACAGGCCTGGTTGTGCAGGTGAGGGTTCGGTGACCCCTCCTCAAGGGGGGGGTACTGTTGTGAATACCTTGGAGGCGACATCTGAGCTGGGGCTCCCTCCGGTAGTTGCTGAGGGTAATGAACTAATTACTGAATGGCCTTCAGCTGGCTCTGAATGGTATGATATAAGTGACCTGAGTTCCCAGCAGCTTTGCCGGTAATCAATTGTTCCTCCTGCTCTTGCTTGGAACACATCTTGCTTTCCTGCTCTCATTCAGATAAGTGTTTTTTTTTTTTTTTCCCTCTGTTGGATTTTCACTGCTGGTTTGCTGCTTGCAGTGGACTGCAGCCTGGTCCTCTTTTGGGGTCTTGCGCTGCAATTGTGCTCATTGTGTGTTTGCATTTTTGCTTTGTTCCTTTGTCACTTTTTATTTGCTGTGTTGCTGTGTGTTACACCAGAGATCTGATTTAGGTGGTAGAGATTGTGTGATCTCAGGTTTTTTGTTAATCAGAAGTGTTGGAATTTTTGTCAGAGTTTTTTGGGTTGCAGTCAGAATTCTTTCCTATACTTTTCTGTTAGTGTCTGCGGAACGCACCTAATATTGTTGAGAGGTGCGTTCGCAGCCCGGGGTTCACCGTGCAGGCGAAGCCCGCTGCTAGTAAGATGGCGTAAGTAGCGAACTTTGTTATCCCGCAGAGTCACCAAAATAAACGCCGTAACGCGCTGTGGCAATATGTGCGAACTCTGTTAATCCACAGAGCTGCTAGAAGTGCCGCAGCGCTATATGGCGATGTGTGCGAACTCAGCTAACACCACTGAGTCGCAAAATAAACACGCTAGGGCGCTGTCTAGCGTTGAAAGCAAACCCTGTTGCGTCACAGAGCCGCTGAGACAAACTTTTGTGTTCTGTTAGGCACCCAGGTACACAGTTGTCTGCTAAGCGAACATTGAACGTGATCATGCGCTAATGTCCTCGCGGGAGCCACCCGCAATCTATGGCGTCTGAACGTCAAGCCCTGAATACAGCAATCAAACTCCTCACCGGTTATGCCGAAAATCTAGGGCGTCTAAGACACAGACCCTGACCAGCTAGCATACCAAGCTCCTCACCGATTAGGTCGGTATTGTAATGGCGTATTTCAGCCGCCCTAACCACACACACGCATGACCACACTGGCGCAAAGCATATAAAGATTGACACTAGCGCATGGCGGCCCAGCCATGCCACCCTTTTATAGTAACAGCTACAGGACCTGCCAGAAACAAGGACCAATGAAACTGTTCCAGAACACCAGTAGTCACAGGACCTTCCTGGCGGACCAATAGGAGCTGCTGCAGTACCTGAGCATGTGACCTCTGATCTCCAATGAGAGATCTCACCCTGGGCATGCTCAGAAGGGGAAAACAAGGACTTTGTCCTAAAGACGTCTGCTCACCGCTAACCAGTACTGGCCACAATAGCAGAGCCTGGAGATGCAGCAGTAATCCTCTGCACACTGTTAGACTAGGCGAGACGCTGGGACGACGTCTAAACTGAGCAGAGTCCACAGCGGCTGGAGATGAATGGGAGACCGCAGCCGGGATGGCTCGAGATTCCCCTTGTGCATAAGCGGGAACTCGACCCCTAACACTTTTCTATCTAGACAGATTGGGCCACAGCATTTGCTCATTCTATTTTCTGTGTCCGTGTTTTCTTCTTGTCTAACCGCCATTACATGTTCGGGGGCTTCCTATTTCTTTGGGGATTCTGCTCCAGGGCAGATAGCATTCATCTTTCTGCCTTTAGGTGTAGCTATCTCTCCGGCTGTGACGAGGCGTCTAGGATTACCGTAGGTACGCTCCACGGCTACTTCTAGTGTGGCGGTTAGTTTAGGTTACTGCAATCCAATAGTTTCCAGCCTCTCTGGTGTATTGCTACTTTGGCTATTTTTTGCAGTTTCTCCTCAGCTACCGAAACATAACAGCAACCCAAAAAACCCTGACAAAAATACCAACACTTCTGATTAACAAAAAACCTGAGATCACACGATCTCTACCACCTAAATCAGATCTCTGGTGTAACACACAGCAATTCAGCAAATAAAAAGTGACAAAGGAACAGAGCAAATGTGCAAACAAAAACTGAGCACAATTGCAGCGCCAGGCCCCAAAAGGGGACCAGGCTGAAGTCCACTGCAAAGCAGAGAACCAGCAAGGAAAATCCAACCAGAGGAAAAAAAACAGCAAATCACTTATCTGAATCAAAGCAGGAATGCAAGCTGAGCTCCAAGACCTGGAAGAACAATTGATTACCGGCAAGGCTGAAGGGAGTTCAGGTCACTTATATCAGACCATTCAGAGCCAGCAAGGCCATTCAGCAATTAGTTCATTACCCTCAGCAACCACCGGAGGGAGCCCCAGCTCAGAAGTCGCCTCCAGAGTATTCACAACACTCTCCTCTGCATATCATCCCGAGACAAATGGGTTGGTAGAGAGGGCCAACCAGACCTTGGTCACATACTTGTGACGTTTTGTCTCAGCCAGGCAGGATGACTGGGAATCCTTGCTACCGTGGGCTGAGTTCGCTCTAAATAATGCTGTGGCTGATTCCACCGGACAGACCCCATTCCCCTTAAATTACGGTCAGCATCTGCGGGTACCGGTGCCCGTGCCCATGCCCGTGTCTTCCGCCGACTCCAGGTTGGCAGACGGGTCGTGGAGGCACGGGACATTTGAGACCGCACTCAGGATGCCATTCAGGCCTCCAAGGAGAGGATGAGGTCTTCAGCCGATGCCCATCGGCGCCCCGCTTCGACATTTGCTCCGGGCGACCTAGTGTGGCTCTCTGCCCGAAACATCAGGATGCAAGTAGAGTCTACAAAGTTGGCACCCCGCTATTTGGGTCCCTTTAAGGTCATTGAGCAGGTGAACCCTGTAGTTTACTGCTTAGCCCTCGCCTTGGTATCTCCGACACCTTTCACGTGTCCCTCCTAAAACCTGTGGTCATCTCCTGGTTTTCTGAGTCATCTGCCGGGACGTCGGGTTCCTCTACCAACGATCATGAGGTGAACGCCATTGTTGGGTGCAAGGTGGTACGGGGCAAAAAATTTTATTTGGTGAACTGGAGGGGTTATGGGCCTGAAGATAGGTCCTGGGAGCCTGCTGAGCATGTTCACACTCATCGCTGCCTTTGAACGCAGCGAAGCCCAAAGATGGGGGGCCCAAGGAGGGGGGTAATGTTAGGGATCGAGTTCCCACTGCTGCACAAGGGGAATCTCGAGCCAGTCCCGCTGCGGTCCCCCATCCGTCTCCGGCCGCAGTGGAGCCTGCTCAGCAGAGACGTCAGTCCCAGCGTCTCGCCCGGTTTAATACTGTGCAGAGGCTTGTTGCTGCCTCTCCTGGTTCCTCTATTGTAACCAGTGCTGGAGCAGGCAGCTCTGGGACTAAGTCCTCTGTTTCTCAGTCTGAGCATGCCAAGGGCAAGATCTCCCATTAGAGATCAGGGGTCACATGCTCGGTTACAGCAGCGACTCCAATTGGTCCTCCAGGAAGGTCCTGAAGCTGTTTGTGTTCTGGAGCAGTTTCCCATTGGTCCTTTCCTGGAAGGTCCTGTAGCTGCTACTATAAAAGGCTTGCATGACCGCACGGCCGTGCGCTAGTATCAAACCGTTATGTGCTATGCGCCAGTGTGGTCTTGCATGCTTGTGGTCAGGTTCGGCTGAAATATGCCATGTAGAATATCGACTTAATCGGTGAGGAGTTTTGTATGCACGATGTTCAGGGCTTGGTGTTTTAGATGTCACTAGAATACCGGGTACTCCGGTGAGGAGTTGATTGCCTGTGTATTGGTTGCATGACCACGGACTGCGATCGCCTAGCAGTCGGCTGTGTCTCCAGTGAGGCTAACAGGACACAGTCGTTATCCCAGCGGCTCCATGAAGTAACAGAGTCCGCTTACTTCGACATATAGCGCCACGGCGATTATTTATGCGACTCTGTGGAATAACAGAGCTCGCACATATCGCCATATTGCGCTACGGCATTTATTTCTGCGACTCTGCGGGATAACAGAGTTCGCTCCTTCTGCCATCTTACTAGCAGCAGGCTCTGCCTGCACGGTGGACCCCGGGCTGCGAACGCACCTACTATTTATATTTATTTTGTGCGTTCCGCCAGCTGTAACGTGTACTTGAATATGTCTTTCAGAGCTGAGCTGCGCAGTGCTGTCTGACAGACTCATCACCTGGGCCCAGTGGTTAGTTTGCAAAGTAAACTTTGCTCTTTGCTGTGTGTGCTGCAGCTGCTGCACGGTGGAGCAGGACGGACGGTGCGGGGCCATCGGGGGACTCACTTGAGATGCAGCCTGCCCTGTACCACTCCAACGCCAGGTCAGAGCCCGAATGACCCCAAGATGTGTGCCCTGAAAATGTACCCCAAGTTTACCCTATGTCACATAAGGTATACTTGGTACATTTCAGGGCACACAT
The DNA here is from genome assembly GCA_033576555.1 of Oophaga sylvatica. Taxonomy (NCBI): domain Eukaryota; kingdom Metazoa; phylum Chordata; class Amphibia; order Anura; family Dendrobatidae; genus Oophaga; species Oophaga sylvatica. Next base: position 6,469 of record JARQOD010007030.1, on the reverse strand, counting down.
GGGGTCGTGCTCTGACCTTGCGTTGTGCACTCCTGGTACAAGACACATGGCGCACATATAGATGATATGATAGGGTATATATGGTACGTTTCAGGACACATTATGGGGCACAGCTCAAGCAACACACATCAGGACACACATAGGCTATGTGTGCTGCCTGTGGCCCATAATGTGTCCTGAAACCAACGTACCATACCATCTATACCCTATATGTGCCCCATGTGTCCTGTACCAGGAGTGCACAACGCAAGGTCAGAGCACGACCCCATGTGTGCCCTGAAATGTTCTTTGAATATTCATGTGTACTTGCATGTTTTACAGGCAATATATATATCCATTTCTAAAGACCACACTCCCATCTGCATCAACATTGTTGTTGTCATACAAGAGGTGCCTCCAGCAAATATTCAGCAGGTACAAACCTTGCCTATAAGACTGCTGAGAGTGTGATCATTTTTTTTAAGAATTTTAAATTAAGGCCCCCGTTACACGCTACGATATCGTGAACGATATTGTGGCAATGTTACCGGTTTGGTGACGTTGCAGCAATGTCGAAACGACATCGTTGCATGTGACACGTAGTAACGATCATTCGGCTGATCATTAATCGTTGCAGAATCGGCTGGACCATAAATCTATCGTTGGTCTCCTGCTGGGCAGCGCACATCGCTGCGTGACAGCGGGAGACCAACGATCAGAGAGCTCCCAGCGCAGTACAGCAGACTCACGGCGCTTAGTTACCCGCTGTTTACCCTGCCTATGTGACAGCTCACCAGCGATCAGCTAACGATGTCCCAGTGATCCCATCTATGTCAGATCGTTGGTGGGATCGCTGGGACATTGAAGCGTGTAACAGGGCCCTTAGACTTGTGACCTTTCCAGCCCTTTCAGCCTCATGATTTTCATAGCTGTACCTGTGCATTAAAGTGTCTATGGTGTACTTACACCTTCTTATTTGTTTTTAACAGCATTTGATGACGTTGGCTGCAGTGACAAAACACTGTCTTTAGTGAATACAGCTCAAGGTTTGACCAAGCCATTTATGTAAAAGAAAATGAAGAGACAATCTACAATATTGACTTTTTTAATCTAGGAAGCAAGAAACACAAAGCAAACGAATTAGACACTTGTGTCTTAGATATTAATATCAATTTAATCAATCCGGTTGTACCTGACAGTGGCGCAGAGGTTGTACCTGACAGTGGTGCAGAGGTTGTACATGACAGTGGCGCAGAGGTTGTACCTGAACCTTTAATTCCTGACCCACTGTCATGTACAACTGTTGCAGAGCACGGCACAAGCAGTTCTACTTTAATGTCATGTTAGTCCAAAAAGCAAGTGGACTATTTTTTGAATTTGAACCCATGGCTTAAATTAAAAAATAATAAATTGGGTTGTAATGTGTTCTACAGTAGGAAGAACATTAGGAGTGCCAAATTCAAAATGTTGTCACTTTTCTGAGGAATGGAAGAACATTTTAGTGAAACCATCTGGTACCCTTAAATACATTCAGCAAGCTTCTCTTCGCAAAAAAATAAGGGAGCATGCAATGTCTAGATCTCAAAGGGTAGTACACTAACAAAGGCTTTTGACAGGGTCAATGAAAAAGCATTGGCTTCAACAATACATATTTTTAATATTGTGTATAGTCTAGCTTTACGAAATCAGCCTTTGGCGGACATAGAGGCAGAAATTGAACTGAATGAAACAAATGGCGTTAATCTGGTAGTAGGTCTTCATTCAAGGAAAACTGCCATGACAATCATTCAATATATATCCTCAAAAATTAGAAAAGATTTGTTTTCTAAAATTGTTAGTTGTAAAGCTAAGTTGTGTCTTATAATTGATGAATCATCAACTGTATCTCAAAAGAGTGTTCTGGTTATCTAGGTACGTTGTAATCTACCCACTTGTCCAGACCCTGTCAATGTCTTTGTTGATCTGAAGGAGCTTGAGTCTACTACCGCTGAGGCCATAACCAATGCTCTCTGTTCATGCTTGTGTGAAAATGGCTTTAACAAAGAGTATTTAATGGAAAATTTGATAGGATTTTGTTCTGATGGAGCTAGTGCCATGCTGGGTTGTAAGTCTGGGGTGGCTGTCAGAGTTCTAAAAGAATATCCAAAAATTGTCATATGGCACTAGAACGCATACCTGGGGCCTCGCAGGCCCGCCCTGTTAATTGTTTTCTATTTTCTGCGAGATTACTTTAGTTAGAATATTGAAACTCTAGGTATTCCTCAGGTATATAGTTGTTTGTCATTTCCAGTTGTTCATTTATTTTTATGTTACAGGCTTTTCGGTATAACAACTTTTTTGTGAATACCCCATATTCACATGCCTGGGGCCTTTTAGGCCCGTACTAGGTTTACATGTGATTCTAAGTCTTTTTGTCTTCACTGTTGCTGGGGAAGACTTTGACTCAGTCTTTATGACTCTGACTACATGGTCATGAGATCTTGGGAAGTAGGCTCCCTCACAACGTCATGCGTCTCTGACATCATCATAGGTCCTGAACACTGTTCATTGTGTGCTACTTGCTGAAGAGACTTTGGAGGAAGGAGTCAGCTTTCTTGTTTCTTGAAAAAGAAACTTTCTAAGTTCCAAAAATCCAAAAGCTTCTACTGCACCTAAAAGAAAGTGGTGACCTGCTGAAGGTGAGAGGAGGGGGGCTGCACTTTACCCTTAGCACACACACTAACAAAGAGTGTACAACCCTGATTGTATTTTTTTTTTCATTTTAGTTTACTGACTTCTAAGGTTACAATGGCACAGTCTACATCCAGGGGTTTGACTGACCAAGAAATTGAAGCAATACTTTTTGATAGTGATGAAGATAGTGAACTTTCTTTGTCTGATGTCGAGTACATGCCACCAGCTAATGTCTCTACTTCATCGTCCAGTGATTCTTCAGATGATGAAGAAGTAATGGATCCAGCAGAACGTACAAATAGAACATCCAAAACTAATGTTTTTTGGAACAGAACTGCTGAGGTTCTTGGACGAACCCCATCACATAATATTGTAAGAGGTGCTCAACGAACTGTAGGAATTCCACAATTCTTGTCCAAAAGAGATATGTTCTGTAAATTTTTTTCAGATGATATTGTAGATGAGGTAGTTTTGTGTACTAACTTAGAAGGAAAACGTATCGCTTCAGGAAGAAAAAAAACATGGAAAAATATAACAAAAGAGGAACTGTATGCTTATATTGGCCTTACTCTTCTGGCAGGGAGTACAAAATCATACGATGTTCCTATCAGAGAACTCTTTATGAACCCTTTTTCAGATCCACATTACAAAGCTACAATGTCAGTCAATAGATTTGAGGATATTCGGAGAAGCCTTCGTTTTGATGACAAGAGAACTCGTCTTGTCAGGTTGGAAACAGATAAATTAGCCCCCATTAGATACATCTGGAATCTTTTTATCAAGAACTGTACTAAGCATTACCATTCCAGTGACAATGTGACAGTGGATGAGCAACTTCTTGCATTTAGGGGACGTTGCAATTTCATTCAGTATATGCCCAGCAAACCTGCTAAATATGGTATTAAAATTTTCTGGATGTCTGATTCTACAAGCTATTATGGAATGAATGGTCTGATTTACTGTGGCAAAGATGTTGACGCTCCAGTCCAGAAAGACCTATGTTCTGACGTAGTAAAAACACTTGCGAAACCAATTTTCCATTCTGGAAAAAATAGAACAATGGACAACTACTTCACCAATCTTGAACTGGGAAATTTTTTCCTTCAGAAACAACTTACACTTGTTGGTACAATGAAGCAAAACCGCAGAGAAATTCCTCCAATCATGAAGCACAATCAACATCGACTACTTTATGATAGTGTATTTGGTTTCTGCAATCAAGCGACAATGGTGTCTTATAAAGCTAAGAAAAAAAATCTGTGATACTACTGAGTACAATGCACCGTGATGGTGTTATGGAAATTTAATTAGGATAAATCTATCCCCATGTTTGCTTCTGCTGTTCCCAAATTAAATGAGTATTTTCAGAGCTCTCTGGAAATAACACTGTCCACTCATTTGTGCCAGCATTAACATTCCATCACTACTGATGACTTTATTATCATCACATAGTCTTATACATTTACAAAAGGGGGTGGTTAGTCAATTAACATATGATTAGAAACTGCTAAACTATTGGCTGTTTGAATATATGTCCCAATTTACGACTCTTGTCTTAGTTTCCTGCAGAAAGGAGCCATCATTTGGACCATCTGTTACTTGTTCCTCTTTTGGTCATCTGGTGGTTTGGAAAGAACCTTCTAGCTGTCTGGTTCTTAAAACCAGCTTGACTTTATGTGGGTCAGGGGTTATGTCTTAAGCAATTGATTATAGCTTGTGTCAGCTTTGCATAGATATGTGTTAAGGACAGACTTTTAGCAAGTGAGATCTACCTGATATACATATATATGAATATACATTGAATACGTGGAATATATATTTCCATGACAGTCCCCCCTTAGATACCACTTGCCCTAAAACCTGCTCCTGTCCTAAAGCGCTGCAACTCTTTTGTGCTGCCGATGGGCTGGCACATGTCTAACACATGCACCCCTCATCGATGCAGGCTTTTCGCAAATGGGCAGTCAGGAGATCTGTCCCTAGCAGGGGTTCATGTGTTTGCAATCAGTCTCTTTATTCAACTGCATGTTCAGAAAAACGTGTGTATTCTTCGTCAGGTAGGTCATCTGTCTGGTCAGTCAGAGCATCCACGACATCATTCATGGCTTAGGTGTCTCTTCTGATACAGGAGCTTCCTTGCAATGCGATACGTGGATCCAAGCAGGCTTTCCCTCTAGTTTCACAGAGGTTGGTGTCATCTGGGGCTCTTGGACAGGACCATCAAATCTGGGATCGAGTGTTCTCATTTCCAACTTTTTCACCAACACCCAGTCTCCTGGCTTTCAAGGAGTGCGTACCGGACACTGAGTCTGGATCTGGCAGTGAAGAGAAAAACTCGAGAATAGACATTAGTTTTTTGACCAATTCAATTACATAAGCAAACAAGATATCATTTTGCATATTCTGCTGCTGAGGGAAGAATGCACCTAACTTGGGACTAGACCCAAATAAATTTTGTATGGTGACAGCTTTTCTGGGAGTGTGCCTTATGCTAAACAGTGCAATTGGGAGTGTGTAGGCCTAAATCTGACCATACTGCTAACCAGATCTCTTGTGTCAGATTTGCTGTGAATGCGGGTCCCTGATCACTTTCTATCACTTCTGGAACCCCGTATCTGCACACTATTTCTGAAAGTAGCTTCTTTGCAGTAGTCTTTGCTGACTGGGAACGCTTCTGTCCATCTTGAAAATACTTCTTTGACCACAATGGCGTATTCGAATCCTTCACTTGGCGATATCTGGATGTGGTATATCTGGATCCTCTGAAGCTGGTAAAGTGGTCTTGCCAGATTAGGTGAGGGGGACTTTCTTCCACACGTCCAGGCTTGCATTTGCCGCAGGTCAGACAGCTGCTGGTGAATTTGTCTGTTAGGGTGGAGATCCCTGGAGCGAAACAGTAAGCACCAATCAGATCATTCATCTGTGTCTTTGATCTGTGGGTGGGTCCATTGTAGATGTCCTTCCTTCTTGACGTGTTGCTTCTTCCGCTTTCAGCTCTTCTTCTCCTTTTGGAGCTTGGTCTTGCAACTTCTTGAGCAGATTCCTGGACGTCTTTTTGTCTGGATTCTTGTCTTCGGTCGTCATGTAGTAGTCGTCCGGCTCTACGACCTCTCCCACTTCTCCATGTTGTCTTCCTTTGGCCGCTCCTTCGGCTGCCATGTCCGCCATGTTATTGCCTCACGCCTCTTCTGTTCTCAGTTTTCCATGCACTTTGATTTTTCAAATTGCCACCATTTTGGAAGTTGGAGTACACCCAGCAGGTCCCTGAAGGCTCCATGATGCTTCACGGTTGTCCCGCTTGCTGTGATGAAGTCCCTTGCAGCCCAGATGGGCCCAAAGTCGTGTGCTATGCCATGCGAGTACCTGTAGTCGGTGTAGATGTTTGCAGTCTTGCCTTCTGCCATCTGGCAGGCCTTCGTCAGCGCTATCAGTTCTGCTTCCTGGGTTGACAGGCTAGGTGACAGACTTCTGGACCACAGGATTTCTTGATTGATGGTCACTGCACTTCCAGTGTGGAATCTTCATCATCTGCAAATCTGGAGCCATCCAAGTAGAGGATAAATTTTGTAAATTTTATTCTGAAAAGTCCATATTGTATCCCCCCTTGGGAGTGGGAGTAGAGTGGCCGGGATGAGGACTGTAGGTCTGGAGATGGTGACATTGTGAGACAAAGGCGATAGAGGCGAACATGCCTGGCGGTGGGGAGATTATTGTTGGTTGAGCTTGATTGAGGATTGCCGAGATGTCGTGCGGAGTGAGAGTTTCCAGTGGCTGTCCAAGAGTGATGTCAGCAGTCTTGTCCAGGAAGGTGTGTGCT